>JAODAL010005250.1:0-146044 GCA_025379985.1 Phyllomedusa bahiana
AAATCCCCCACACCCTATAATGCCCAAAGCCTTAAAAATCCCCCACAGCCATTAGTGCCCCCCACCATAAGATGTCCCAATCCCCCCAAAGGGTTATAAAATAAAAAAAACTACTTACCTCTTGTCCATGCAGCGCGGTCCGGTCCGCTTCGGGAGCTTGTCGTGTAAGGGGCGTGAGGGCACTTCCCGCCCTCACGCAGCTCCAGAGATCTCCCGGGGCGAGGCTGCCGCCGAGGAGACCCAGCGTCACAGGGGGCTTTGGCAAAGGGGTGCATCACGCCCCCTGCGACGCCGTATGTACAGCGCTCCCCGGGAGCGTTCTACATACAAAGGAGAAGGTGGGGAGGGAAACGATCCCTCCTCCCTTCTCCCTGTACTAGCTGACTGACTCCGGGCGGCTGTGGTAAAACAGCCGTTGGGAGTCAGGGAGATCGCGGGCCGGAAAACACAAGGCTGCGGGCCGGATGTGGCCCACGGGCCTTGTGTTTGACACCTGTGGTCTATACAATGCATTAGGCTATATATATGATCACACCCCCTAGTGGTAAAGCACCCTCGTGCGACTTAATGTTAAAGTGAAACAAAAAAGTTAAAAAAAAAAAAAATAAAAAAAAATAGTTCAAATCACCTCCCTTTCGCCATTTTCCAAATAAAAAAATAAAATAATAAAAAACATGGTGCAAACATGGCGCAAGCACATTTTTTTTCACATTTCCCCCCACCACCCCCTAAATTGGAATTTTTTGCAATTTCCCAATATATTATATGGTAAGGTAAATACACCATTAGAATGTACATCTTGCTCCACAAAATAAAAGCCCTAATATGTCTATGTAGATGGAAAAATAAAAAAATTTATCCCTTAAATTTCAAAAAAAAAACCCTTAACCAAAAAAAACACAATTCCCTTTAAAGGGTTAAACCTACAAGGATTATTTTGGGTTGGAATGAATGGTATAAATACAAAATACTGTATGTCTTTCAATTCCAAAATCCGCCATTTAAGGGGATTGTTAATCAAAATATGCCCCCTTAAGTCCACGAAACAAAAATGTATAAACTGGTATTAAAGGAAAAAAATTTTTAAATGTTAGAAAACTACAAAATGTAGTGGTCATTAAGTACTTTTCAGGCTGGTGCTTAAGGGATTAAATGTTCTACTATTTATAGGAATGACTAGTACCCCAGGCTCTGCTTCTAAATTCCCTAAAATCAGTTAATACATTAAGTTTACCAAAAAAATAAATGGCCATGTAATAGGTTCCTGGGCCAAGCTGGACACTGTGGCTGGCATGTTATTTGAGCACCCCTGGCTGGCCCTTTATAGGAACACTGGTATAAGGATACTGTGACTGGCACTATTATGGGGGCACTCCTATGCATGGCAAATGTGGCTGGGATAGTTATTATGGTTTGGGGGGTGGGCAACAATATTATGGGTGCACTCCCATAGCCGGCAATGTGGCTGCATTGTTATGTTTTGGGGGTGTGCCCTGCAGTTTTATGAGTGCAACACAATGTGAGTAACTCTATTATGGAGGACACTGTGGCCAGAAACTATGGGTTTCACCTATCATATTTGGAGGACGCACGGGGAGCCATTATTGGGGTATGTTGGCTTTTTGGCTTGGAGAAAAAATTAACACAAAATAACATTTTAACAAACCAACGCTTTTTTGGTTTTGGGATAACCACACTTCACCAACCTTTAATCCCATTACAACCCAAAATCCAGTAGGACACTGGTTTTTGGGTTTGTTAACTATATTTTAAAATCTTAAATAAAGTTTGTTGAGAAAAGAGGCCGCTGCAAAAACTCCATTTGATCCTCGAATCTGAGACAGCAGAAACGGAGGTGGGAGCCGGTGTTTGTCAATCACCGGGGTGCTAACACTAAAGGGCCGTTCACACGGCTTATTTCGGGCACGGATTCCAGCTGTAAATTGCGTGCCGTACTGCGCTGCAATACGGGTGGAATCCGTCTCAGCCATTACGGTAAACCACAGTTCCATAGAGAACTATGGGTTCCTTCTCTCCTCCCCCCTCGGGAATCCGCAGCGGGGAGAAAGTGACATGCACATTAATCCCGCGGGAAACGCGCCGTGAATATGGATGCTTGGGGTCGGCGATCTGCCGGCCCCCGCGCTGCACGGAGCCGGCGTAATTGTGGGGCGAAATTTTGTCCCCGCAATTACGTCGGCAATAAGCCGTGTGAACTGGGCCTAACAATCCAGTGCAAGGAAATAGATGGGAGGGCGCAACAGGGCTTAACAAATGTCTACCTGCTTTATCCCCACTCTCACCTTTCAAGAATACAGCCCTACATCTTGTCTAACATCTACCTTTTTTGTACACAAATACCATCCCCCCAAGCAACAAAATAACCAGTATCACTAGGAAACATTCTTCATAAAGTCAATTCTTCATAACAAATACCCAGAGGCGTAACTTCAAGCTCTTGGGCCCTACTGCAAAAAGTGAAATGGGGCCCCCCCCATTAAAAACCACCTTTTTACAATTACTGGTGTTTTCTTATGTGGAAAAAGGGGACTTTTTTTCCCCCTTGGGCCCTGCGGGGCCCCCGTAGCGACGGGCAAAATTCCCAAGCTGCACCCCCTGAAAGCTACACCCCGGGCGAATACCCCACAAAGGGAAACCCCCCACACACCCCCCTATGCGATTTTTTAAAAAACATGAGCAAATTTTAAAGGGATAAATCAAGTAAAGGGAAAATTTTATTTTGACCAAAATTCTGGAAACCCCCAAATCAAAGGCCCAAAGCCCAACACCACACGGGTTGGGCACATTTTTTTTTTCCCTCTGCTGCCCCCAAAATTTCTTCTTTTAATCAAAAGGAAAAACCTTTTTTCACACCCAAAAGGGCCCGAATTATCTCATATCAGGCCCCTTACCCCAGTTTTTACCCTTTGTAGTTTTTTATACTGAAAAAGGCCCTTGTGGAACTATCTGTGTCGAAGAGACCACACAAAGAGTAAAGGGATCAGTTTTTCAAAACACAAATCAAAAATTTTGTTGCAAAAGGCCTTAAAATTCCCAATGCCCCTTTTCTTTTCCACACCCCACCACCACCGAATTTCCAAGTTTATTTTAAACAGATCATAGATCACGAAACCCATCCAAACAGAGAAGAAATAGAAGGGCCTCCTCAAAAAACACTTGCATATTAGATTAATCCCGAAAACCCAAATGGACCCCACATGGCCTTCATACCTGGCAATGTACCTAATTTTCCCTTTCCTTTTAAATGTTTTTTTATCTCTTACTTTTTCCCCCAAATTGAAATCATACTAAGTTCTCACCTGCGTATTTTGTGGAATTTTTTCGTTTTTTCTAAAAACCTATTTTGGCGAATAATCCCAAAAAATACACATTACCATATACAGGGGTTGGGGTTCCTTGAACTGAATTTGACTGGGAAATATCCACAGGGGTTTTCCTTTTTAATTTAAAATCTATTTTTGCAAATTTTCGGAAAAATTTTTTAAACACGGGTTTGGGATTTGTATTAAACTACTTTCTCCCTTTCTTTCCTTTCACAGAGCAATGCCCCCCTTAAACTAACATCCCCCCAAAATTGGGGCCATTCCACGGGCTTTTTTTTGGGAAACGGTTGCACCCGGGAAAATTTGCGCCCCTTACTCCCGTTTCAATAGGGCGTAAAATCCGCCCCAAACCCCATTAGGGTGATCCAAAATTCCCCTAGAAAACAAATGGACTCCGTCTCTCCTACCCCCCGCAACCCGGGCCCGAGCGGGAAAAAAATTTTTTAACATGTTTCATTATCCGGGCGGAATCCCGTGGGAAAATTTAAAGGCCCCTAGGGGCCGGGGGGAAAGCGCCCCCGCCGCCCCCCTTATATCAAACCGAAATTGCAGGGAATCCCCCTCGCAATTAGGGGGCTTTAATAAGCCGGTAAAAACCGGGCCCTATCACAAAAAAAGTTTCATTGAAATCAATAATTTAAGGACAAAGGAAAAACCCCATAAAATTGGAATAACTAAATTACAGCATGAATTACAAAGGTTTTAAAATAATACATGTTAGCCCTATAACAAATAAAAAGATAGTCCGGGAAACCCTCAAAAACCCCCTTTACTAACATGGGTCGTATGGATATTTCCTAAAGCAATTAAGCGTTTGAAGGGGGATTGCCCAAACGATCCCACAAACACACCACTGGGGGGTAATGGCTATTTTGGCGCTAAAAACCCAAAAGCGGTTAAAAAGCGGGGGGGTTTTGCCCCATTTTCCCCCCCCGGTTTTAAAATCCCTTTAACCGCCGGGGGGGGTCCAAAATCCAAATAAAAAAACAAGTGCAAAAAAAAACCGCCCCTAAATTGCTTTTCCGGGACCGGGCGTTGAAATCCCCCAAACCCCCCCAAACCCCTAATGTGGCACGGGGGACCCTTTGGGGAAAAGGGCCCCACCACCCCCATATTTGTCACACTAAATGCATTTCTATCCCAAAAGGGGTTTCAAACTCCCGGCCCCTTCCCAGCTTTTGGGGGAAACCCCATAAAAGCCCCCCTTTTTAATAAAATTATACAAAGGGCATGAGGGGTTGAATTTTTCCCCAAAAGCCTGGAGGGCTGGCAGTTTGACCCCTTTTGGTCTATCCAATGCATTTGGGCCTGAAAAAAATGTTTGTGTCCCAAGGGGTAAAGGGCACCCAAAGGGGACTAAAAAGGTTTAATTAAAAAAAAAAAAAAAAATATTAAAAAATTTAAATCACTCTCCTGTCACCATTTTACAAAAAAAAAAAAAAAAATTAAAAAAATTTTAAAAAAATTTTCCCTTTTTGGGTTGCCCAACCGCGTCCGAAAAAGTCCATCAAATTAAAAAATTTGAACTTCATTTATCCCATACCTAAAATTCCAAACTTCAATATTTTTTTTTTTTGGGGTCTTTTTCATGCCCCATAAAAATTAGAATAAAAAGTGATCAAAAAATTTCCCCATGCTTCCCAAAACCCTGCTAGCAAAAAAAGTAAAAACTTAAGCCAGAAAAAAAATGTCTTCTCATTTCAGGTCCGAAAGGGGGTGTTAGAAAAAAAAAAGGATTTGGTTTGGGCACAAAAAAGCGCCGGGGGGGGAAAAAATTCCCAAAAAATAATGATTGGTTTTTCCGTAGCGGAAAAACCTGTAGCATAAAAAATAACACATCATTTTTCCCAAAGAATAACGGCAAAAAAAAAAAACTCCCGCAAAAAATGGTGTCAAGAAAAAATTTTTTTCCCATTCCCCAGTATTACCCTTTTGGAAATTTTTGGCCCCGGGCAAAATAAAAGCCCTCATTTTGCCCCTTGTAGGTGGAAAAAATAAAAAAGTTATGGGCTTTCAGAAGGCAAAGAGAAAAAAAAAATTTGAGCCTAAATTTTTAAAGACCGTTTCCCCAGGGAAAGGGGGTTTAAATTTTCAAATATATTTTTTTTTTGAAGGGTTCACAAATTTCAAAACACCCATCATGTTAAAATACACCTGCTCTTTCACTCCATCCGTCCAATTCCCTTAGCTTGGGTTTTCTTCACAATCCCTACCCATACACTGTACTGGGGCCACCACAACATGTTTACATAGACCCATTCCCAGTTATTGCAAAATTTGGGTGGTTTTCTTAAAAAAGCCTTTATCCCCGCAAGCTCTATTTCCCCCTTTTTGTCTGCTTGTGAATGGGTGGGCCCTGCGGGACTTTGGGCCCCCCCAAAGCCCGCTCTTTTCTTTTTTCCTTTAAGACAACGTGGATCCACTCTCCCATGTCACTGGGTTTTCTTGTTTAAGCATTACCCCCCCCCTTCCCTTTCCCGGGGGCCTTCTCACACATTTCTTCCGGGCACTAAACTATGAACCCGGCCATGGCTGACCCCCAGGCAGCCCTGCATCCTAGCCCCCTTTACTCCCACATTTTCCCGGTTTTTTTCAATTTACAAATATTTACGCTTTTTGCCCCTTGGCCCTTTTTTTTACTGCTGCGTATATTACGGCCCCCCTTTTCCAGGGGGCCTGAGACCTTGCACCGGTAAAAGTCTGCCAACCCCCCCACTAAAATCCCTCCGGCTCCTAACTTGGGGTGCACTTTCCCAAATCCCATTCACTCCCATTTTACCTTCCCGCTTTTCCTGTTTTAAACCCCCTTTCCAACATTAGATTTACGGTACATCATACATCGAAGGGGAGTGTGGGTAGGTTCACCCCCCGACCCCGGCCCCCAGCGGGGGCGGGGTGCCGGGTGGATCCCAGACGTACCGAAACCAGAAATTTTTTAACCTTCCCAGACCCTGGGGGCGTCTAAATGGATGAGGGAAAGGTGCTGTGCACAAATCCCTTGCTTTTAAATTGGTTTCCCCCGGGCCCAAAAACCCGGGTGCCTAGCCCTTTTCCTAAACTTCAAAGCAATTGGGTTTTTCCCCATTATTATTAAATTTTTTTTAAAAGCGCCATTGATTCCAGGGCGCTGTACAATTTGAGGGGGGGACATACCCTTAAAATAAGGGCAAAAAATACATGATGGGGATGAATGACAATTGGACACAGAGGGGAGAGATGACCCTACCCCCCGAAAAGGGGGGTTTACAATCACCAAAGGGGGGGGAAAGACAGGAGGTGAGGGGGGGAACATGGGCTGGGAGGAAGTATGAAAAAGTTTTTTGAAGGGTTTTAGGCAATATAAAAATATAAAATATAATAAAAAAAAATATATAAAATAAAAAATCTATTAATCCCAAACAAAAAAAAAATTTCCAAAACTGCCGCTTACCCCCCCTCCGGGTGTTTGTCCCTTTTCCAGGCTGGGTCTCTCCTGCTTGATTCAGATTTCGCTGCTTTTGACCCCCTTGGGAAGATGCTTCCCCACGGAGAGCGCCACAAAAGCTCCCGACCAAATCAAATTCCCAAAGGGAAAAGGGAAAATTTCCCGCTGTGAACAAAGGGGGGCCCGTGGGACCTGAAAAAGCGTTTTGCGTTTTGGGTGCTATTTCACACTGTCCTGTAATGTCCAAAAAGGGAAAAAAACTTTTGAAAAAAAACAAACCCCCTGGGAAAATTTTCCCTTTTATTGGATTTGCATTTGTTTTTTCTATATAATGCAGAAGTAGTACAAAACGAAACACCCTTTGGGCTATTTCCCCAGGGGGACTTTCAAGTACTAAGGTTTTAAAAAGGGGAAAATTTAAAAAAAAACCCCCCTTTTTCCATTTTTTCAAAAGAAAAAAAAAAAAAAATTTTACACATAACTGGTCCCCGCGCGGAAAAAAAAAAATTCAACATTATGTGTCCTGTACGGTGAACACCATAGAAGAAGAAATCTTCCCAACACCAAAGCGCGCCGGCCCCATAGACATTCATTATTCCCCGCCTGTTTCAAACCCCTAATAAAATTTACCCGTCCCCTTTTCCTCCCCCTTTTAACCGTATTTTTGCAGCAGGCCCGAGGAGAAAGTAATTTCCCTAGGTTTTTTCTATGAGAACTGTGGATTACCGTAATGACTTTGGGATGTTCTAGGGGTGGCCCAAAATTTGCGCAGTACGGACTGGAAAAACGCGGGTGAAATACAACCCGGGAAAAAAAAAACCTATGTAACAATTGCCTAAAAAAGTATAACAGGGGAGGGTGGCTTTTCCCCTCGTCCCAATTTGGGCCCCTGTTTTTTTTGTTACTAAAAACCCCTCAGCCCCGATTGATTTCCCAAGAAGGCCAAAACTCCAAATTACTTTTGGGGCCCAAAATGCCTTTAATTTCCCCAAAAGGTTGGGCGAACTCTGGGGCCATAAAGTAAATAGTTCGTGGGGAAAATTTTCTGGCGGGGAAAAACTCCCCTTTTTTTTCCCCGCAGGGAGCAATCAGAGCTCAGCTTTCATTTCCCTATAGTCCTGGAAAAAAAATGCTTTACTCTTTTTGTCCGATTCCCTTTCTGCTAAAATGGTTTGCATACATAAGGGCCCCTGTCTCTCCAAATCTAAAAAATCTTTAGCCCTTTTCAAGGCATTATTGGGGGTTTTAAATTCCCTAATGTTTTCCTTGGAGCCCTAGAAAATGTATCTAAAGAGGGTTTTGGCCGCCCCCTACACTTCGACAAGGGGTGTGGTTGCCCTTTTTTTTGGCCGGGCAGCTTTTTTCTTCCTATGCCCTATCCCTTCCCTTGATTTTTGTGTAAAGCGAGGAAATTTGGGCTTGTCAAATCCCCAAAATGCCCCCAAACTTTTTTCTTTCCGAAACCTCTAGAAAAGGGATGTTCAAAACAGCAAAAATTTACACGAAATTTGGCGCATAAATTTCAAACATACAAACCCCCGCAAATATTGTTTCTTAATAGCGCCATTGAGTGCTATGGGGAAAAGAAACATATTCTGGGTTTTCCCCTTTTATGCGCCCTAAAAAAAAGTAAAATGTCACCCACTTTAAGGTTTTTTCCCCAGGGTTCCGTGGAATATGAACCCAAAAAAGGAAGGGAGGGCCCTTGGGACTGCGAAAAAACCCCTCTGGGGCCAGTGCGTACGTTCAACAGCAGGCTTATTGCGTTGCGAACCTGTGAGCGCCGCAATATGCTGTGTGAACATACCCTTAGGAGAGAGTTGGGACACCCCAGATACATTAGATGGTCCTTTTCTCTGTTGTGTATGGGAACCTTACAAATTTACTTCCATGTCCAACGTTAAGCTATCTTCTCCTTTTTTTCTTGTTTTACAGATTCAACAAAATGCTAAAAAAATTCTCTAGCGCTCCAGTCGCCTCTGACTGAGTTCAAATGAATAAATAAGGATTCTTCCTTTTACTGCACATCATGAACTTTCTCAGCTAATTCAGTGGCTCAGAGATTTTGAAAAAAAAAAACAAAAACTCCCAGAGGACACAGAGCAAACACTGTGTAGTCATAGCATCGGCGGCTGGCACCCCTGCCACATTACTGCGCACTGGGCAAGATTATCACCTCCTCACAAGATCTGTGGGTACAAAACATTTCATCTTCTCAGACCTGGAAGGTGAAAGGCTCTTTTTTCATTATTAGAATTTTAGAAGTTACTATTCCTTTAATTATTAGGCAAAAACATTTTTATATAGATTTTTTTTGTTTTTATTTATTTTGGTTTACAAAAGTGACGCACACTTCAAAAATCTAATCTATATTTAGTTACATTTGTATTTTGGTGTTGTACACAGAATTAAAAAGTCATTAGCTAGGTCACCGTCTCAATTTAAAAATCAAAAAATCTAAATTTAAACCATGGATAATGCAAGTTGTCACATGGTGACTAATGGAGGAGATGAGGAGGATAAACGGACAGCCAACCACAGTATTCCTCCATGTCTCCCCGGTCTGCTACCAAACAAAAGGAAGTTAATTCTTCACCTGGACTTGAATAACACCATTCTGGTATCGGATGCTGCCACAGGTCAGGGGCCCAGAGCCGCACTCAATTCCTATCTGAGCACTGTAGCCTGGGGGCAGATAACTGATACTGGTAAGTACATTCTATTTTTCTTCTTTTCTCAACCTGTCTTTTGGGCTGGTTTCATAAGTTGGGCAATCATAACCCTTTTTTTACCTTTATGATCCATACTGTAAAGCGCTATGGAATATGTTGGTGTTAGATATATACACACCGTATATACTCGAGTATAAGCTGACCCGAATATAAGCCGAGGCACCTACTTTTGCCACAAGAAACTGGGAAAACGTATTGACTCGAGTATAAGCCTAGGGTGGAAAATGCAGCAGCTACTTGTAAATTTCAAAAATAAAAATGGATACAAATAAAATTACCAGTTATAGGCAGTTTAATGTCCCACATAGGTAGGTATAGGCAGCTATATGTCCCCCATAGCATGCATAGGCAGGTATATGTCCCCCCCATAGGCAATTATCGTCAGGTATATGTCAACCCCATAGGCAAGTATAGGCAGGTATATGTCCCCCCATAAGCAGGTATAGGCAGTTAAAGGCAGGTATCTTTCCACCCCCCAAGGCGAGTATAGGCAGGGATATGACCCCCCTCCCTAGGCAGGTATAGGCAATTATAGGCAGGTATATGTCCCCCCATAGGCAAGTATAGGCAGGTATATGTCCCCCCATAGGCAGGTATAGGCAGTTAAAGGCAGGTATATGTCCCCCCCACAGGCAGGTATATGTCTCCCATAGGCAGGGTTTGTTAAAAAAAAGAAAAAATACAAGTACTCACCTTTCCCCACTGCTCCGAGGCGCTCCGTCTTCTTACCTGCACAGGGGGCGTGATGACACTCACGCCGCCTGTGCGGCCTTCTTGAGTCCTATTGCAGAGCAGGGAGCGCTCGTTTTCTAGTGTCTTCAGCTATATGCTCTACCAGAGGAAACACATACAGCTAAAGATCGCCGACAGTGCCCGGACGCTGTGGGTTCACTTGAGTTTCAGCTGTATGTGCTCCCTGAGGAGTCGAATACAGCTGAAGTACCCCGCTGGCGCCCGGGCCATGGCAGCGCCCGGACATTTTTTGTGCTGAAAAACTCGGCTTATACCCGAATATATACGTTAAATCTCCTGGAGTGTTAAGCAAGGTGGGACATGACTTTGGAGGGGGATGGGGACCTATAGCTCCTGTTTAGTCTTAGGCCCCGTTCACACGGCTTATTTGCCGACAGATTGGCGCCGTATTCCGCGCCGGATTTGCGCTTCAATACGGCGCCAATCCGTCGGAGTCATTACGGTAATCCACTGCTCTCATAGAGAACAGTGGATTTCCGCGCTCCTCCCCCGCTCGGCGAATCCACCGGGCGGGGAGAAAGTGACATGCACATTATCCAGGCGCAATACGCGCCGTGGATAATGGCAGTCTATGGGGCCGGCGGGCTGCGCCTCCGCCCCGCCCCCGCACCCGCCCCTTATTCACTCCGGATTTGCGAGCGCAATCCGGCTCGCAAATACGGCGTGAATAAGCCGTGTGAACACGGCCTTACAGTTGATAACTGTCTGGATTTAAGTACGGGATGTTTAAACTATAAAAAGAACGCAGTATGCGTAGTTTTTTTTTTTTATTACGGAGGAGCATTAAGCAAAGGTTAGGTGGGATAGGTCTATAGGAGATGCACACAGTGCCTGTCTGTATAATTGTATAGATATAAGCAAGGTAGGTTGCTGATCTGTTAACATGGTAGCTGGAAGCCTTGTGAAGGCTTCTATTGTCACCATGCTTCCCGTTTTACCATTTTCTGCCTCAGCCAGGAAGTGGTAAAACCGCCATCTTTGTTCACCCTTCTGCAGTGTTTATACAATACAGAAAGGTGTACAAATGATTGCACCCCATAGTGGTCAAGTACCCCAACAAAACCAAAACAAAAAAGTTATTAGGCATGGATAATGGCGCTGTGGTGCAAATTTCACTTATACAAAAGAGTGAACGCCATAAAACCCCCCGTAAACATGAGCAAATATATATAATATTTTGTCCCATTCGGATTTTTTTGGGCTTCCCAGTATAGTCTACGGTGTGGTGAATGACACCATAGGAAAGAACATCTTGTCCTACAAAATAAAATTCCTCTTATGTCTATGTAGATCAGTGTTTCTCAACTCCGGTCCTCAGGACCCACCAACAGGTCATGTTCTCAGGCTTTCCTCAGTATTGCTCAGGTGATGTAGTTATTGTCAGTGCATTCTGTGGGAGATCCTGAAAACATGACCTGTTGGTGGGTCCTGAGGACTGGAGTTGAGAAACACTGATGTAGATGGAAAAATAAAAAAAAGTTATGGCTCATGGAAGGCAGGGAGGAAAAAAACGAACGTGTCAACCAAACAAAACGTTGTGTCCTTAAGAGGTTAATGACTACTAATTTCTACCTGTTTAATGGTGCCTGTTTTATTGTATCTGTCAGTTGTTTGATGTTGCCTCTCTATATCTGGTATCAGGTATATAGAGTACATTTTAATAATGACTTTGAAATTACATGTTGGCATTATCCTTCTAAGCCCAAGGGAAGAACAAACCTTCAGCCTTGGTTCCTTATGTTTGGCCTTTTTTGCATTGTTTTTTGCCTGACCATTCCTGGTGGTGAAGAAACTCAGCTTTGGAAGTGGCCAGCCATAGACTATGTCTACACAGCTAAGGTATTTTAACATCGCTGTACCGCCGTTTTTGGATCGGGTTTACCTAAAAGCCGCGGTCGGCTTTTGGATAGCCCGCCGGCCCAGAACATTGACTATATAACATGTTCTATCTTCCGGTGGGGGCGCCAGTTTAGAAATCCGACAGTATAAAATCCGTGCTGTGTAGACATCAGCTCAGATTTTCTATTGCAATCTATGGGGCACTGGTTACAGTTGGATTTTCGGTGGAGTCTAAATACTGAATTCGTTGAAAATCTGACCAGAAACCAGTGCTGTGTAGACATAGCCTTAAGGATGTGGTAATGGTAATGTCATCCAGGCACAGGAGTGAGACTCTTCCATAGGGTCATTTGTGCCCCTAAAGTACTGGGTCCGCTAGAATGGTGAAACAGAGCGTGTCACCCCTTTTTTGCCGTCTGTCTAGAAAAATCTAAATCTACCTGTTTTATATGCATTTATTTTAGAGTTTATGGTAATTAGGTGCGTGTTGGGATAGGTTTTTTCTGCAGCAGGATCGCACCCTATAGCTTTAAATAGGGCGCCTGCTGCGTCGTTCGGATTAAGAATTGACATGTCAATTCTTAGAACGGATCTGAAAGGCGCAAGTAAACGCGGGTCGGTGATCACTCGTCTGTATGCCCATATATGTTTTACATTGAAGGCAATGTAAAATCACACTGCTCATTGTTAGATGCGTGTTTGCGTCCGCTTAGGGTCCGTTTGATGGATCCAACACGTATCTAATAACGTATGCTCACACGGACAGAACACGCCATCTGAACATACCCGAAGACTGTTCACATTTGCACTAATTTGCATATTTTGTAAGATCCGACAGGAAAATTGTTGCAATGATCACTACTACCGTGTTTCCCCGATAGTAAGACACTCCCGATAGTAAGGCCTCGTTCACACGGCTTATTTCAGAACGTATTTACAACGGATTTCCGATGTAAATACGTTCTGAAATCAGTTGAAAATCAGTTGCAAATAAGTGTCACTAAGTGTGGCACGTATTTGTAACTGATTTCCCGACGGATTCACCATCTCCAATCATTGAAGGTGGTGAATCCGTCCGTAAATAAGTGACATGCACATTGTTTTTCCGTCCGGATTGCCGTCGTCAATCCGCGGCGGCAATCCGGCACGGAAATACGCGTCGTGTGAACGACGAGCTGTAGTTTCTATTGAAATCAATAGAAAATAGGCTGTGACTTATTTCGCTGATTTGCCGACGGATTGACGATCGTCAATCCATCGGCAAATACGCGGCGAAATAAGCCGTGTGAACGAGGCCTAAGACGTAGCGGTGTCTTAGGGAGGTCGTCTAATGTAAGACGTACCCCGAAAGTAAGACGTAGCGGCTGTCCGGAGCTCTCGGCACAGGCAGCGTGTGTCATCACGCTGCGTGCGCGGCCTGATGACGTCCCTGCCTGTGCCGGGAAGAGCGCGCGGGAGGCCGGAGCAGTGAGGAGGCGACGCGGCGCGGGAGACGGAGCAGCGGGGAGCCAGGTAAGTGTTTTTCTGCCTACAGCTGGCCCTATACCTGTCTACAGCTGGCCCTATACCTGTCTACAGCTGGCCCTATACCTGCCTACAGCTGGCCCTATACCTGCCTACAGCTGGCCCTATACCTGCCTACAGCTGGCCCTATACCTGTCTACAGCTCCTGCCTACACTGCCCTACCCTACAGCTGGCCCTATACCTGCCTACAGCTGGCCCTATACCTGCCTACAGCTTGCCCTATACCTGTCTACAGATGGACCTATTCCTGACTACATCTGGCCCTTTGCCTGCCTACAGCTGGCCCTATGCCTGCCTACAGCTGGCCCTATACCTGCCTACAGCTGGCCCTATACCTGCCCTATATAAGACATACCCCGAAAGTAAGACATAGTGGGACTTTTGGGGGTAAAAAGAATGTAAGACGCTGTCTTACTTTCGGGGAAACACGGTATTTTTGTCAAAATGACCCAACTTGTGGGCCTCTGTCATAAGTCAGTGGGATCTGACTATGTCAAATCCAGTGTACACAGAAGAAGGGATGGGAGACCAGAAGGGGGGACCCCAGATGTTTAGCCATTCTCAGCAACAGGGGATTCTCTGATAACCTCTAATGGCCAAAAGCTAATCGTGCATTTCATTTCAGGTGAGTGGCAGTGGGTCAGCGATCAACCATCAGTAAAACCTCCGTGTGAAGATGCCGTCAGCTACCACACCCACTTTGGCCGTGATGACAACTTCAGTGACCATGAAATAGGGCAACGCTTCAAAGAAATCTTCAATGATCACATGAGGATGCTGGCATGGCAGGGGGAGGCTGATCAGATGTTTACACAACAGGGTGAGGACGGCACAGGGTATAACTGGATTCTGCCCTCCTTCTTCCACATGCTGGAGAGACTATACCTACAAGGGAGGCAGTTCTGTGTCATCCTGCGGACATTCGGTGTCGATCTTCCTCTTGTGCTACAGTCCATCCAGGCTGCGTTACAGGGGAAACACCCACACTTCCCTCAGCTGCAGCAAGTGGCGGTAAATGCAGAATTTTTTTTTCTAATCTGATGCTTGTAGTACATTGTGACTCACTTGAGGCTATGCCTACTAACACCCAGTCATTCAAGGGAATGTGTCATAAAAAATTACTTATTGTTTAACTCACATTTTTATGTTCAACACATTTTTTAAAGAATTTTTGGTTATATTTTTTTTAAATTTTCCATATCGCTTTCAATATTTTTTAATAATTCTTAAGTCCTGCAGTTTTCACTTTGGCCACTAAGCCTAATAATGGTCTGACACTTCCTGTTCTGTACAGAAAGATTCTCAGTTCTCTGTTCATTATCAGCACAAGGAGGGTCAAACTGAAAGGAGACACCAGTGTGAATAGATAACACAGGATCCACCAGTCACAAGAGGAGATAGTCACAGTTCACCTTTTCACCTCCCTGCACACTGATTTCTTCCCAGGTCACAGAGCATGACTAGAAAACTCTCCTATAGAAGTGAATGGGACTGAGTCAGTCTTAAAGGGGTTTTGCCACGATGTAATGTTGACGTGGGATCCTCCAAAATGGGTATTTAATCACTTTTCTAAATATATGTGATTACAAAAAGTGAAGATCGAGCACAGAATTTCTCAATCCCCCTTAGTTACCTGAAAGCTTGCTTTAGACACGACCAGAGGAGCTGACAGGCCGCACTTGCGTGAAACACTTCGGGCGACACGTATGAATTCGAATGCGTACTTTTTTTTACTTGGCGCCGACACTCCAGTTCTAAATAGATATAGAAGAGTGTAGAATACGATAGTATGAAGATTTTTGGCGCATTACATAGAGCTTAATGCGCCAAACTTTGTATGGGCATAGAGTATAATGCGCCAAACTTGGCGCACTAAGCTCTATGTAATGCGCCAAAAATCTGTCATATTCTACACTCTCAGTATCGCAGAATACGCGCGTGGAAACATGAAGAGGGCGACATGTATGAATTCAAATGCATACTTTTTTTTTACTTGGCGCCGACACCACAGTTATAAATAGATATAGAAGAGTATAGAATACGACAGATTTTTGGTGCATTAAATAGAGCTAAGTGCGCCAAGTTAGCCGCATTACACTCTATTCACAAACAAACTATGGCGCATTAAGCACCATGTAATGCGCCAAAAATCTGTGTGTCGGCGCCAAGTAAAAAAAACCTACGCATTCGAATTCATACATGTCGCCCTTCTTATTTGATGACAGGGCAAATGAATGAGCTTCAAGGGGCTGTGGAGAACGTGTAGTGTATGAGCCTGTGTCTTGCTGTATAGAGAATCAACTGTTGTAAAGTTATTATTTGAGTTAAGTTTTGAGACGCTCCCTTCTTCTTCACTCTCTGCTCACCCCCTCCCTCTCTCCCCTGCAACCTTCATGACTCAGCATGATTTGTTTATATTCTACTCCAGTGCTAATAAGGAGGTAAGGAACTCAGTCCTGGCAAAACCCCTTTATGTCTCCTATGTGCATGAAGCTGCTGTAAAGCATCTCTCTGACTGCTGTTAAAGCAGTGCAAACAAAGCCTAGTGGCCAAAGTGAAAACTGCAAGACTTAAGAATTATTAAAAAATATTGAGTGATATGAAAAATAAAAAAAAAACAACAACAAATTCCTAAAAAAATGTGTTTAACATATAAATGGGACTTAAACAATGACTCATTTTTTGATGACACATTTCCTTTAAAGAGGACCTGTGATATCTCCTGACACATCTGTTTTAGTAAATACCTATGTTAATTACAAAAAAAATCTCAGAAAAATGGGGCATTATTTACTTCTAACCCAGGCACAAGGCCATACTTACAGCTCAGTGGCTGAACAAGGAACTATTCTTAGCAGGCGGCAATATAAGCCATAGTACCACAAGGGAAACATTTAACAGGTGCAGCTCAATAATGAGCAGTTGTTCACACACCCAACAACTAGAGGGGCAGCTGCCTAATAAAAAACTGCACATTGGATACATACTAATTCACACCAGTATACATAAAAGCCACAATACAACACTGGGGAGATTGCACAAATGCAAAATTACTGATAACCAACCACTCACCTACTATCCATGAGGAGGTCATTGATAGTATTATAACTACTTATAGATAAGGCTTATAAAGGGTTATAAGTGTTTACAGACCACACCATTCACGTGAAGGCTGCAGCCT
Source organism: Phyllomedusa bahiana (assembly GCA_025379985.1). NCBI lineage: Eukaryota > Metazoa > Chordata > Amphibia > Anura > Hylidae > Phyllomedusa > Phyllomedusa bahiana. The sequence goes on from JAODAL010005250.1 coordinate 16,799, forward strand.
GTGTATGGCTGCACCTGTCACGTGAAGGATGAATGGGCAAGTCTACTACCAGGGTCACCGTCATGGTTGCAGCAAAGGAACAAGAGCGTCCAGGGGTAAGCTTCTATTTCTTATCATGCCCCGACGGACTAAAAAGCATTTTGTAGCATTGGAGCACCCCCTTTAATGTACCTTTGAATAATGCCACCATATAAGCTACATAGTAGTGCGAAATAGCTGAAACAGGGCTGTGGAGTCGGCAAGCCAAAGCCCCGACTCAGACTCCTCAATTTCCCAAACCTCCGACTCCTGACTCCCTCATAAATGGCGCAGGTGATAACTTTATTGTAGTAAAATGGTTACATCTCGCTTTTTATCACTTTATGATACAATAATCAAGCTATTTAGGTAGAACAGACACTGACAAGCAAAAGGGTAACAATGTTTTGATCTTTTGAACGTGTAGAAGAGACCTGGGATCAGATTTTGGTCAAGATATGCTTGAATCTGATTCAGAGCCCAGAGGATTCAGGCAGTATTGAAAACCAAAGGCAGATTTCCCAAATATTAACAAAATAATAAAAATTAACATTTTGATTTTTAGGAGCAAAACAGTATCTGCAGAACTAAGCAGATGCTAAATACTTGCAAGTCACATTTATGTGTAAGATCGGTAAGATGACTGTATATAAAATTGCTCTTTGCACTGCATCAAACTAACTGGACCAACTTATTATATATTTTGGGAGTTGGAGTCGGTCCATTTTATGACGACTCCGACTCCTGCAAAATAGGCTCCGACTCCTGCAAAATAGGCACCAACTCTGACTCCACAGCCCTGAGCTGAAAGCCACCAACTTGTAATGTCCTAGAAAAAGGACCAATGTTCCACTGTGGCTGCTATGGTTTAGTTACACCCATGACCAGGGGCGTAACTTTGGTTCAAAAAGTGGGGGAGGCCAATTTTCCCTCTCATCCCCTACCTTCCTATCCTTCCCTCGCCTTCCCTTTCACCTCCCCTCCCTTCCCTTCTCTCCCCTCCTCTCCCTGCAGTGAAGCGGCCGCCTCTAACCCAGCTAGGAGGTCTAAGGGAGTGCTGTGAGCTCCCCAGCAGGTCCAGGCAGAGTCCTTATGGCAAACACTTTTGGTGCAATCCGAAAGGTTATGAGTGGCTTTCTAATTACTGAAGTTTAGAGCCGGACTGGGACTAAAAAGCAGCCCTGGCAATGAAACCAAACTAGCCCACCTATAGTATTTCCCCCTCTAGATGGAAATTAAAAATGTCGTGCAATGCAGCAAATTTCGCTTAACCCCTTCCATCCCCCATCACTACTCCATTAAATTTGTTATACACACAACAGAATGAGGAAAATAAAAGAACCCAATCTAACTGTACCTCTAGGAATCACTTATGTCACATACTGTACCCCAAAATGTATCATATTGCATACCACACACCAGAAATGACATCACTCACTGCCCCCCAGAAATTAATTATATTACACATGGGAGCCACAGAAATTACATTACTAACTGCACCTTACAAATGAATTGCACATTGTACTTAAGAAATAATATAATTCACTGTTCCCCAAAAATGTATTATTATACACTGAACCCTAGAAACGAATTACATTACTCCCTGTACCCCAGAGATTACATTACACTGTACCCCAGAGATTACATTACACTGCATACATGAGAGATTACAATACACAGCATACATGAGAGATTACATTACTCACTGTACACCAGAGCTTACATTACACATTGTACCCCAGAGATTACTACATTACACACTGTACTCCAGAGAATAGTTCGCACACTGTACCCCAGAGATTGCATTACTCAATGTACCAGAGATGACATTACACACCATACATGAGAGATTACATTACACACCGTACCCCAGAGATTAGTTTACACACCTTACCCCAGATATTACTACATTATTCACCATACCCCAAAGATTACATTACACACTGTACAACAGAGATTCTATTACACCATACTCCAGAGATTATTACATTACACACTGTACCCCAAAGACTACATTAGACAAGGTACCCCAGAAATTGTGTGTGTATATACATATATTGAACACAGACACACTACACACTTAGGCCATGTCCACACAGCACGGGTTTGTGGCCGGTTTTTCAGACAGTTTGCGGTTTTGCACACACCGGGCTTCTATGAAAAATCAGTGCAGCAGTCCCCACTGCACGGGTTTTCCGCCCGAAAAACATTGAACATGTGATTGGGAAGGGGGAGGAAAAGCCCTCCCCCCGGCCGTGGGGACGGCACACAAACCAGACAAATACCGGTCGGTTTATCCGACCAGTATTTGTCCTCTGCATTGTAAACGGGTCCTTAGGGTGAGCTCATATGACGGTTTTTCTGCACTGACAGTGTCATTTGCTTGTTGGAAATTCACCGCTTGCAAAAGTAGAATTCCGATGAGAGAACAACCCAGACTATCCTTTAGTGCTGTTAGTGCATAAAACGCCTCCAAGAATTCGGTGTAGGCGCTGACAGTACACACCGAAAATATTGAAGTAAAATCAGTGTCATCTAAACAACGACACTGATTTTTCATAGGGTATAATGTAAATCAGTTTCCTGACGGATTGGACGCCGGTTCTGAGGCAGATCCAGCACTGAATCCGCCCAACAATCGGCATTTATATGTTCTGCATGAATGTACCCTTAAGGTATGTTCACACGGAGTATAGCGGGGCGTACTGTGCACTCTGCTATAAGCCAAGTGTTTTAGAAGTATGCACTGGCCAGTCCATACTTCTAAAGTGCTGTGGGGCCGGCCCCAGTCACTTTCATTTTCCCTGGCGCGTAAGTGCAGGGTAGTACGGCCATGGCTAGACCCCTGGCTGTAGAGTATATACACATCTCACATATACAGTAAATACCCCACATGCACACACAACGCCTGGCACCCTTGTCCCCTCCTTACCTGTCTCCTGTAGTCTGGTGCACTTGGCATTCAGCAAGAGCTTCTCTTCTTCTCTGATGAGGGCTGAGCATAGGGGAAGTGGTATACAATGGGAGGAAAGATACAGCCCCACATACAGAGTGTGCTGGACTGTGAGCAGCATTCTGATTGGTGAAGCAGCCCCTGCTGACTCCTGCTCTACCGATCAGTGCTGCTCTCACTCTGCACTGACACTGGAAGCTGCTACCTACTCTGTCCCCCCAAGACGCACAGAAATATAGGCGGCAGAGGGTTAACTTCTTTCTTCTCTGTGCTCTGCTCTCCCTACTTACCGTATTTTCATGATTTTATATGGATTATATTTGAAGTGGCTAAAAAGTGGGGGGGACCTATACCCATGACTCTCCCTGTTTAGAACTAATCAATGGAGACTGCCACTTGTCAGTCCAGAAATGTATTAGCATATCTGTGCTGAAACTAACAGCACCAATAGCTAATAAACATATACAAGACTAACACTACACGTTATGATGTCATTGCAGTAGCTGGGCATTGTATAACTCACTATAGTGTTTCCATTCTCTGTAGCTTGCACACTTCCTTGGTAATTGTATGTTGCTGTCCTTAAAGGGGTTGTCTCACTACTAAGATTGTTTTTACATTAAAGATCTTACATAAACAAGTCAATTTGCAAAATGTGTCCATTAACAGTGTCCTACCTAGTCCTAGATATCCCCTCTTGTATGGGCTGCATCAGCTCCTCAGGTCGCTATAACTACAGACCTGTTTAATCTATCCTGATAGGCTGCCAGCACTGGTTGCTATAGCTACAGACCTGGCTTCTACAGCAGCCTAGTAGAAGCCTCTGAATTTAAAATGAAACCAAGAAAACTGCACTGAGATAAGATTAATCAATATAGTGAGACAACCCCTTTAACCTTTGTCTACTAAGCAATATGGCCCAGGTATCAGGCCTCTGAATCTACCGCTTCTTTCATGAGAAGATGTGTGTTATTCATGATATAACCTTTTATTTCCAGCTGACAATGGATGTCACCCCAGGAAGAATACGCTGCAGTAAAAGAGACATTGTACTGACCCATGGCTGTGATCGCATATCTACCAAAACAAAGGAGAGGAATATCTACCAGTATTTCAGCAACATGGATGGCATTGGAGGCTTTCAGGACCACTTTGACTGGTAAACTGATACGCAAGTAAACAGCATTGATTTTAGTGAGAGTCCTGACCACCTCTCTGTTCAAATTGGAGAGGTTTCAGGGCTCGTTCTCAATAGATGTGGGATTCGCACGCATCAGACATTGATAGAATATCCTATTGATATGCCAATAACAGAGAAGCACCATTGACAAGCAAAAGTTTATTGTGTGAAAACATTGCACTCATGACAGTGTCAATCACGCTTAAAGGGAATGTGTCATCAAAAATGACTTATTGTTTAACTCACATTTTTATGTTCAACACATTTTTAAGAATTTTTGGTTATTTTTTTTTAAATTTTCCATATCACTTACAATATTTTTAAATAATTCTTAAGTCCTGCAGTTTTCACTTTGGCCACTAGGCCTAATAACGGTCTGACACTTCCTGTTCTGTAGAGAAAGATTCTCAGTTGTCTGCTCATTATCAGCACAAAGAGGGTCAAACTGAAAGGAGACAACAGTGTGAATAGATAACACAGGATCCACCAGTCACAAGAGGAGATAGTCACAGTTCACCCTTTCACCTCCCTGCACACTGATTTCTTCCTAGTGGCCAAAGTGAAAACTGCAATACTTAAGAATTATTAAAAAATATTTAAACGGATATGAAAAATTAAAAAAAAAAAAAAAAAAAAAATCCTAAAAAATGTGTTTAACATAAAAATGGGACTTAAACAATGACTCATTTTTGATGACACATTCCCTTTAATGGTGGCCAAAAGGCAGCCAAATTGTGAAGACTTTCTGGCAGTCTGTGTGTGGGCTTCCTAATTATACACCAAAGGCAGATGTTAGAATTAAGCGGAAGAGAAAGAGAATCTGCATGTAGCTACACTCCTTATGTAAACACTCAGCATGGTTGGTCGGGTAAAGCATGCATGTTAATAAAGAGGTTGGTTGGGGTCGCATCCCTGACAGACATGTCATGCACTGAGGACGCTTCAGATTTGGGTTGGGCCTGTTCAACCCAACCCAAATTTTGCCTAAGATAATTGAAAAATTGTCCAACCAATCACCAGCTTTTCTCCAAACGATTCAAGACATTAGGGTCTGTCTACACGGCAAGATTTATAGTCCATTTTTTACATTGATCTCGGATTTTGAATCAGACTAAAAACCTGCAAACCATCCCCATAGACATCAGTAGAAAATCAGACCTGTTGTCTACACGGCACATATTTTTTTCAGGTCCGATTTCAAAACAGACAGTTTTGCAAAAAAAAACTTGTAACGTGCAGATTCTTCAGTCCAATTTCTGTCTGAAAATGTACTATTGAAGTCAATGTTAAGGCATAAAAACCGATCAGAAAGTTAGTGAAGTGTTTTTGGCACTGATTTTTGCACAGATATGACCACAAAAAACTCAGTAGTGCTGTATGATCCACAAATTCAAATGAAAAACCATCCGAAAATTGACTGAAAATCCGGGCCAAACATAGTCCCATTAGGGCTGCACCATTTTTTTGCACTAAAAAACTGACACCATATTCTCTATATAAACAAACTGTTGTACACCAAAACTAGGCGTATTTGACACTTTTGAATGTGCCTAAAGGAGGTGCATCAAATATGCTAGCAATGATATGCTATGCGCTGTTTCTTTGGTATAAATTAGGCACATTACATATGCTATACAAGGTAGACCACACGCCAGATTCAGGTGCACTATATACTCATTTAATGCGCCTTAAAACTGGCATGGAAGCATGTCCCACTTGGAATTTTTTTGCGGTTTCCCAGTATATTCCATAGTACAGTAAATGACACCATTAGAAAGTACATCTTGCCCCGCAAAATAAAAGCCCTCATATGTCTATGTAGATGGAAAAATAAAAAAGTTACGGCTCTGGGAAGGAGAGGAGGTAAAAAACGAACGTGCAACAAAAAAAAACGGGTTCTTAGAGGGTAAATACTCTTAAGGGGCACTTCACACGGTTATTTGGACCGCGGAATTGTGCGACGTTACTGGCAGCTGTGTGTTGCGACTAGCAAAGGCAGCCAATCGTCCTTAATTACGGTAGACACACAGTTTCTCATAGCAACAGTGGATTACCTTACATGTATCCGACGCAATAGTGCTGGATAATGAAAGTTTGGGGTGCCAGGCGGCCGCGCGCACCTGGGGCGCCTTATTTAGGCCGGAATTGCCGAGCGCAAATCTGGCTCGCAATTAACTTGAATAAGCCATGCTGAACCTAGGCTAAAACGACAGCACTTACAAGAATAAGGAATCACACGCTGGAAACTTTATAGGTCTTTACATGATTCTGCTTCTCAGCAAGGGGCGGCAACATCTATGTGACAGGTCTAAACATCTTAATCCTTGAAGAAAGGAACCACATGTTTTCAGGGCAATGCAATATCCAATTGAACATGTAAATTTATTCTGCCAACAATGAGGCCACAAACCAATGAACTCCATCTCAATAAGGCCATGTTGAAGCTAAACCGCACTCCTTATAAGTAACGGCATCGGGAGTGTCCAGCCCATGTGGACATCCAGCGACACCACCCATCGCCGCATCCCACACTGCAAAACCATCAATGAAAACGGATTTAATTGCGAGAAGGCAAGGGGCAGGCACAACGTTAGGGACTCACATTACCTGCACTAAACTGCACACCTGTCCCACAAAACTACACTACTGATGCAGAAAAACCAAGGTCCTCTTTTAGAGCATCGAACCAGCCTCCAAATACAAAGCTAGTGAAAACACAATAACAACAAAAGATAAAACACAGTTATTGAGATGGTGTTCATTGGTTTGTGGCCTCATTCCCCGCCTCTCCAGTACCAGGTGAGATCTGTTTCTTACAATCAGATGTATTGAATATTTTGAGATATTGTTTTGAATATATGCTATGACAAAGGCAGCATTGCTCGAAACGTCGAGTTTCTACCGGAGCAATCACTCTGTATACCTATCTGTGGCACTATAAGGAATATCTTTATGGACATTTGAAGCGCTGCTAGCTTTAAATTATCTTTTGCCATTGACTTGCGAGTGTAGTCATGCGCGTTGGATTTTAGAGTGTAGATGGTGAGCTTGGCTTTTGTGTGTACTGGCCTTTTTGCGTGGGCTAAACCCTTGTTGTTATTTATCGGTCATTATTATTATCCTTGACTAAGTGGTGCCACCACATTTGCATTGTGCACATCATGCACTATACAGTGTGAGAGCAGTTATTATACACATCAATATTGCTAATGGAGCATGTATTGTCACAAGGCAGACTGGCCAAGATTGCACAGGTTTTAGATACACCAGACACTTTCAGCTCGAAAAGCAATGATTATCGAACAAGACTAAGGGAATTTAAAAAGGTCTTGTTACAGGAAACCAAAATAGGGTGGGATATGAATACAATGAAACAATATACCCAAAAGGACATGATTCCAAGAGGCTTGCGCTTGAAGAAAACATTCACCATAATTTATTCAGACGCCTTTTAGAAAAAATGAAATACTGTATTAACTAATTGTTCAAAGGAACTAATCCAAATAGTTCTATCCGAGGAGGAATCTAAACTTGAACGAGTGGCCATACAAATTCCGTCTCTTGAAACATCTTTAGCTGAATTTAATACTTTGACAGAATATTCCCAGCAATACGACAAAGTCTATAACAACGTGTCTTCATTAGAAACTAATAGGCCATGTCCTCACGACACGGTTTTTCAGACGGTTTTTCAAGCGGTTCTCAGTTTTGAAAACCGGCTGCAAACCGTCTGAAAAACTTTTACACGGACGTTAATGGAAAACCCGTCCCCACTGCACGGATTTTCCGCCAGGCGGTTTTTCAGACCGCTGGCGGTCCGAAAACCACAGAACATGTTCATTCTTCCGTCCAGTTTTCGGACGGAATATGAACATGCCTACGTGAAGGGGGAGGGCTTTTTCCGCAATCTGCAGAGAAAAGCCGTCTCCTGGCGGCCGTGTGCACGGCACGAAAACAGGACAAAAACCGGTCGGATAAACCTACCAGTATTTGTCCCGTGCCGTGTAAACGGCCCCATATAATGGCTATGAAAGAGCAAATTCCAAAGAGACTTGGGATAACATGAAAATGACCGAGTATATTCGTGGCACCAAAGAGATACATATGCTGATACTCCCCATCCCATACTCAAGAGAAACACGGTACAGCATAAAATTTTCAAACCATGCAAATCATGTCTGTTTCAGCTCCGATTCCTCTGCTATAATTGCTGGGTCACGTTACGGTTTGAATTATATTTCTATTGCGCCTAACCCACCGTCTCCATCTACTTCTTCTACACAATCAAAAAACCACGCAGGAGAGGTGGGCGGAAACATTCTAAACATACCCACAAGACTTACCAGGAACAATAAGGGCACAATGCCCAAAGTTTAGACATTTTAAATTTGTTATTGTGTTTACTGAAGCACAAACTGAGGTTTCAAATTTGTTGTAACTAAATCCTTTGATTTTTTTTCTACAGTAAAGAGTGTTAATAAATTTGTTAGAAATCTGACTGTAAGGAAACATTTTTTGGAATTTAGATGAACTATCAAAACGGGTCAGTCAAAATATTGATACCATGAATGAGTTTTCTTGCTTAGATTTTTCTGAACAAATGGCACTGTTATCTCTACAAGAACTAGAATCCCCAGATTTGTCTCATTCTCCTGGTGGTGGTTTTGCTGGCACTTTTAACATTTCTAACCCCAGTTTCTATCCAGTACAGACTAGATCTCACTCCATGGAACTATTTCAATCACTTGTTGAAAGGGATCTCAAAATTCTACATAATTCTTCATTGACCAATAGGAGTACGTCTAATCTGTCTCACTCCCAACGTAGAGCATTGGATGAGTTATCAAATATGGAGGATGTTGTCGTTAAAATGTCCGACAAGGGGGGAACTGTGGTTGTCATGAGTAGATCTGACAGTTCCACCTATCAAAAATTGGAGAGGAATCCTACAGAACAATTTAGGTCTGAGTTGTTGGCATTGTTGGATGAAGGTCTCTCTCTTCATGTTTTATCTGAAAGAGAGGTTGAATTTCTTTTTTTCACATTCAAAAACATAGTTTTATTGAAGGAAATTAATTATGACAAATAGTAGCACAGAGTAAAATAACAAATGTGTGAACTTCCGCACCAACAATGCAATTATCACAAATGCAAAGATTAAAACCAAGAAGGTTGAATTTTTAAACAAATCTGATCCTATGGTTCCACTCTTACATGGCCTTCCAAAAATTTATAAGGAAGTCCAACCTCCCCCCGATGCGACCAATAGTGTCAGGTGTTGGCTCTTTGTGTGAGTCTGTATGTGAGTGGCTCGACGTCCAGCTTCAGCCCCTGGTACAATATGTACCGGTATATATACAGGACACTAGGGATATATTGAGAAATTTTGCAAATAAACAATGGGGTTCAGAATTCAGGGGTTAAGCTGTGACGTTGAGTCACTCTATACCAACATACCTTTAGAAGTGGCTCTCTTTGCATTAGATTTTCATTTGGAATGTCTTGGCTCTCATTCTGTGGACACCAGGATTTTGATCAGGTTGGTTACTGAGTTTTTGATGCCCCATAATGTTTTTCTTTTTGATATGAGCTATTAACTACAATTACATGGAGTTTCTATGGGTGCCAAATTTTCACCGTCACTAGCCAACCTGGTGATGTCCTAGTGGGAACAGATATCTTTTCTGATATCAATCCGTCCGTGGGGGACATAGAGCGGTATGGCAGATATACTGATGACCTACTGATGACTAATTTGGCGTGGTCTCGATCTTGCCATGCCACTCTGTCTCCCACATTAATAATAATACCTGCAATCTTTCTTTCACATATAACATGCAACATTGGGAAGTGTCCTTTTTGAACCTCACTTTGACGGACATCCCTTCACAGCCAATTCAATCTAGGATGTTTAGAAAGGACACTGCAGGGAATACTATTTTACACTACAAAAGTAGTCATCCCAGATGACACTTTGCTTTCAATTCCTACAGGTGAACTCACTAGAGCCAAAATAAACTGTATGTCTGTAAAAGATTTCAATCGTGAATCTCAAAATATCTGTCAGCGTCTGGCCATTCAGGGATATCCGGATTGGGTTCTCAATCGTGCTCTATGCAGTATGAATTCCAAGTCCCGGAATATGTTGTTGCATCCTTCACAACATCAAGGAGGGTCCCAATATGTTCTTACTGTAGTTTTTGATTACACTGCACAATTTAATCAGTTTAAATCCATCATCAACAAATAAGATCATAGGGGGGAATATGTCTCCTTGGGGAGAGCCACCAATTTGGTAGCGTGAGGACTTTTTCGCCTCTCGCACCTCACAGGCTTTTTTTTGCATAAAGTAAAGGTTTCTGGGAAAGAGCTGAAGAGCTCACTAGCGCCATCTTTTGGATGTAGTAATCCTCAATTCACATGTAACTCAAAAGACTCTTGCAATGTGAAAAGGATTCGAGCCATGCCAGATCAGTTAATCTACAGACAGCTGTTTCAGGGGTTTTGCCTCTCGTCAGTGCAGAGTAGAACTTGCTGGAGGAGAGGCGAATGTGGCTTAGAAGGGGGGAATATAAAGCCAGCCAGTCTGTTCTACTCTGCACTGGCAAGAGGCAAACGCTCCAAAACAGCTGTCTGTAGATGAATTGATCTGGCATGGCTCAAATCCTGTTCACAATGCAATACTCTTCTGAGTCACATGTGAATTGAGGATTACTACATGCAATAGATGGCGCTATTGAGCTCTTCAGCTCTTTTCCATAAGCCTTCACTTTATAGGAAATCATTCAATTTTCTAATATAAATGAATGACAAATTCTGCTCTTGCACTTTTTTCTTTTTTTACCCTTGACCACCACCCTCAAAAAAAAAAAAAAAAGAAAAATGGTACAACCCACATTCATGTATATAGTAATGGCTCCCATGGACTAAACATTGTGTCAGTCATGTGACGTCTGGGCATTTTCTTCACTGCGTGGATTATATGATTTCCTAATACTAAGACATAATAGGGTAAAGCATTATAAAGTGGACAACCCCTTTAAGCCATTTCGTCAGCGCAGGGAAGAGTCTTTTGGATGCATTACTACAGCTTTGATTTAAACTTTTATGAAATCTTTATTAAACGTATTCTTTTCTAGGTGGGCAAGAAATAATTTTTCAGGCTCTGGAGGAAAGCCGTTCTGGATCGACCCGACAGACACTAATACTCAGCACATCATCGTAGATGACAACATCCGGCTTACTGAGCAGGATTCCATTGTGAATAGTCGGGTATGTGAATAGAGTTAGAGGATTTGTAGGGCATAATGCTTGGTTTAGCAATATGCTGGATATTACATGCTGTATGGAACTGTCTGTACTGTCATCCTCATTCATTTCCTGCAAATCATAGGTACAATTCTTCACCTAAAATGACTATTAGAATCCTGAACTGGAACATAAGTGGAAAGAAAAATCCCTGGAGATCTGAAGTAATATTATTTGTCACGAATAGGGTGCTACAGTAGAAGTTTCTGGGCTCTTGTCACATTGTGTGCCTACTGTCACTAGTGTAAAGAGTAGTGCGAGAGTTAATCCACTGCTTTGTAATCCCAGGGAAAGGCCAGTAAAAGGGTGTAGTCTCATGACGGACATTGTTAGCCTATAGCTAGAACATGCCATACATGCCGAATGACACGGCCTTATTCCAGCCGATGTGTCCTAACAGCAGTGTAATAGTAGATTTACATGCCACAGATGTTGTTGTAGAAGTTTTGGAATTGAAATTCCACTCCATATATCTGATGTGATTTCTGCATCTAATGCATGGATTTCTGCAAGCCCCATTCAGATAATGTCTGCAACAACCTGCAGCATGTGAATGGGCCCTAGATGTTGGGTTATGGAGGAGCCAGTCAAATGAATGGCTTTAAATATTATACTTGGATTGAGTCCACCAAAGCAAGATCTGCTGATATTTACCATGTGGTAATCCCCTTCCTCTATTGTATACATTCAATTTATGATCTTGTAGGTCCAACCTACAGACCAGTAACAATTTGGGGAACAAAGAAGGTGCAGCGCTGATTTAATGTTCTGTCCCATTCTAAGTTTCATCTGCACAGTGACGCTTCCAGCCACCTGGCTATGCAAGGAATTGCACTTTGTACCATTCACTTTAATGAAGCTGGGTAGCAGTTGCCTACAAAATCTATATAGAGAAGATTAGCGGGACTCTATTAGACACATTTTTATAGTCTTTATTTTTTTTAAAAGGAAAATTTTCAAAAATAATTATTCTTTCTGGCCTCACAGATCGTTCCATTACATATTTCTTTTATAGTATATAATCACCACTACAGATTCCGATAAAAGAGCCATTTCGATCCCATAAGGACCTTAATCCATGGAATTCTCCAGTAGTTTTTCTTAAACATTATGATGCCGTTCTGTCCAGCCATACAGGTGAAGCGGTCTTTTGGTCATTTCAGGTCCCCTAAATATTGGTATAAAAGTGATCAAAAAAGTCACATTCCTTTCAAAATGGTACCAAAAAGAAGTATACTTCAGCAAAAAAATGTGCCCTCACTCAGGTCCATAAAAGAAAGTACAAAAAAGTTATTAGTCGCAGAAAATGTTAAAAATCGATGTTTGGATTTTTTTTTAGGGTACTAAAATATAACGAAAACCCTACATATTTGATATTGCCAGTATCATATCAAGCATACCTGCAGAATACAGATAATGCATTACTTATACTAAAGAGTGAATGCCATTATAAAAAAAACAAAGAAGACTCTCTGTAAGCATGACGCAAGTTTTTTTCACATTTGGCCCCACTTGAATTTATTGTGGTTTCCTGGTGTATTTTATGGTACCGTGAATGGCACCATTAGAAAGTATATCTTGTCCCACAAAAAAAACAACAAACATTATATAGCTACGTAGACAAAAAAAAACAAAAAAACTTATGGGTCTTGAAAGACAGCGAGGAAAAATCGACCTTAAGTGGTTAAAGAAAATTAACCCCTTACCGACATTGGACTATGAATACGCCCTAATGCCGGTAAGCGGCTTTGCAGTGGGATCGCAACGCTGGCCGCAGCGTCTAAATCAATGAGAAACCGTGCCGCACACCGTTCCTCATCCTGATCGGTTAACATGGCACCTGGAAGCCTTGTGAAGGCTTCCATTGCCACCATGTTTTCTCTTTTACTACTTCCTGTCCCAGGCAGGAAGTACTAAAAGCACCATCTTTGTATACCCTAATGCATTGTATTACCCAGGGGGACTCAAAGTGAAAGTAAAAAAAATATATATATATTAAAAGTTCGAATCACCCCCCTTTTGCCATTTTACAAATAAAGTTATACATATTTGGCGTCACATTTTTCCCCACTTAGAATTTTTTTGTGGTTTCCCAGTACAGTTTATGGAACGATGAATGACACCAATAGAAAACACATTTTGTCCCACAAAATAAAAGCCCTTATATATATATATATATATATATATATATATATATATATTATATATATATAATATTATTATATATATATATATATATATATAGATATAGATATAGATATAGATATATTAGATTAATTAAAAAGTTTATGGGACAAGATGGAAGGGAAGGCGAGAAGGAAAAACAAACGTGAAAAAAAAAATAGGCCCCGGCGTTAAAGGGTTAAGCAGATAATTATTACAAATAAGTCCTTACATATAACCGACAGGAAGAGCTTCTGGAAGCTAAAAATCACTTTCTGTTTAAGCACAGGAGCATTTTTGGACCATGTACTTTATACACAATGTACCAGTAAATTAGAAAATTGGGCCATCACCTGGTGCCCAAAGGAGCCGCTCATCCTGGCAAATGTAAAGAGATGTACAGAACATGGACTACTGCACTGTACTATAGAGAGGCACTACTAATCTGTCAGTCTATGCATGTACTTTACTAAAATCGGTGTTGCACAAGTAAAATGTTCATGCTAATTGGCTGGATTAGTGTCTGAGCCATTCTATACCATTCTCCATAAGCAATGTCACAGGAAAGGACTTCTGTATGTTGAAAATATTGTATCCTATAGTCATTGTAACTTGTGGAACCATTGTATTTGAATAATCTCTGTATTTAACTTTTAGTAGAGGGACCATGGCGTATCACACACCTAAATAGTGCCTCTCTAAGGAGGAATATTACCCCTTCTGAGCTACATCTTGCCAACTAGTATTCTACTCTGTACTGATGATGTCACGGGAGATCAATCAATTTTCTTATATAAATGTATGAAACAGTTGTCTGCAGATGAATATCTTGGCTGACTTTACTACCAGACATGTTGCAAGGATCAGTGGGTTGAATGTGACTTGAACGCTGCATGCAATAGGTGGTGCTGCGGAGTCCTAGCTCTTTTACTTTGAGCTTATTTCAATATGTTGTGCAGGAAAAAACTACAATTTTTCTGAATGGATGGGGGTTTCAGAGGTCAGACTTCACAGATCATAAATTGCTGGTATCTTCTAGTAGTATTCCATCAGTTTGGGAAAAGATGGGAAAACCCCTTTAAACATCTTATTGTCGACAATGAAAGGATAATAACAAAAAGAGGGGGCTGAGTATGGATTTGTGTGTGGTGGTGGTGTTGTATTTTTATTATCTGCAGAACAGCAATATTGTTAGTATTGCTGGGTTCTTATTATTACTGAGCAGAATGTTTGTCATTTATCTGTACCAGGTACTCTTGGATAAGGAGAAGGGGAAGGAGTCCAGAAAGGCGCCCACCTCCGAGCTGTACGACATCTGCTTAGTGCAGACAGATCTCCTCAAGGCCATCTCCGAAAAGGATTATTTACTGGACTGTATTCGACTTTGTGAGGAGAATTATGAACAATACCTTCAAAGATTTCAGGTGGAATAGAGTGAAAGTTTGCTTAGGGTATGTTCATACGGCGTATTGAGTCCGTGTGAACATATGTTTTTAGATGCATGTTTGGATCTGTCTGTCAGACCCTAAACGGTCCCAAATACGCATCTAATAAAGAGCAATGTGATTTACTTTGCTTTTAATATGAAACACGCATCGGCGTTCACACAAGTGATCGCCGATGCGCCTCTCACTGCGTCTTTCGGATCCGTATTTTGGATCCGTTCCAAGAATTGATGTGCAAATTCTTGGTCCGAAAGACGCAGCAGGAACCCTATTTTAAACTATAGGGTGCGATCCTGCTGCATGTTGGATACGTGTTGGATCCGTTTAGGATCCGATCACCGCTGCATTTTTGGATGCGATTTTCGGAACGGCCCCTTAGAAAGCATCAGTCAGCAAACAAAACTCTTTATTTTCGAATCTCCTGGTAATGACAAGATAACTATCACTTAAGAGCCCCCTGATTGTCCAGTTGATGTGTGATGTGTGCTCAGGTGCCCACAGACAGCAGAGATGCCATAAAGACAGTACTGCTGTCAGGAGCCCTGATCAAATGTTAAAAAAGGAGAAAAAAAAGGGGGGGGGGGGGCTGCTGGTAATGGTGCAGGATAGGCATTGGTAATAGGTGGGGTGCCCAGATGTTTTAGCTGTGTGGGTCCCTGATCTTCCTGATGACTGCCCTGGCAAATGGCACATGTAATCTCTTCAAACAGGGGATGCACTTAGTGGGGGCACTTGCATTTACTATCTTCACAGACTTGGGGTACCTTGTAGATGTCCTAAAATATAGAGCTTTAGTGACTGATGCTTTTAAAATACAGACTTTATTTATTTTTGAGATTGTTTGAGTTGTTGCCCGCTGAACTTCCCGGCAAAATGCCAATATGTGAATGACTTTTATCCCCTCCTATGCGTTAGTCCACAGATCAGGTGGCTCATGTGTAGTCATTTTTCTGAAATATATTGGTATTTGAAAGGGAGTTAAGGGGGTGGAAGGTTTGGTTTATTCTTAATAGGATGTTTTATTGATACTCAGGTTTAAAGGGGTCTCTCCTAGTGCATAGACCATATGATAATGGGTCAGATTTAATCTTGTGTAATGCTGAGACTAGACAGTCTAAAGATGCTTCAAATCTATCACAGTGGCTTATGATAAATCTGGTAAATCCAGGGCCGGGACGACGGGTAGGCAAAGATATGTGACTGCCTAGGGTGCCACTTCATCCCAGGCAGAAAAAGGGGGCGCAATGAGCTCTGGACTGGGCTGAATTTTCCATGGGGGGCGCTTCATGCCTTACTTGCCTAGGGCACCAGAATACCTTGTCCAGGCCCTGGGTGAATCTATAGACTTGTCTAACTTTTTATATCAACTATTAGATTGCTTTGCACCAATATTACACTTACAATTTTGGTGCGCTTTGTTAAATTTTAAGCCATACCCTTACTCACTCTAAGTCATAGCCTTCATCAAATGAGGTGCAAAAAGAACTAAAATACATAATAAATGTGGTGCAAATGTGTTTAAACATTGGGGAAAATGTATGAAAGGGGTTGTCCAGTTCATTAAAAAGTAATTTAAATAAATCCCCGAGTAAAATAAAACCAGTTATACTCGCCTTCACACAGTCCCTGCTTCCAGCTGCGCATCTCTCCAGACTTTTGTTGATACACCATCACTCCCTAACGGGGACGTCACCGCTGTGGCCACTGATTGGCTGCAGCGGTCACGTGCCACTAACTTACATCACTGTTTGGAAGTGAACTGCTCCACAACAGCCGAAAAGTGGCACTTTTTGTGTAAATGCAATTAGCACAAAAATGTTAATTTTTTATGCCAGAATACTGCCATAAATAAAATAAATTACTTCATATATTTCCCCCATGATGTATTACTTTCCACCAGAAAAGCCATACATTTTGGCACATTTTTATGGCAAGGTCTAGATGTCAACACATTAGTAAATCTGCCCTATTGTCTGATATATAGCTATAGGAACTGCTGCACAATATGTTTAGCTTAATATTTAAATTAAACTAGCACTTATACAATTTTCTCAGGGAGCATATGCTGGCTATATCTAGCGTCATATTTGTTACATTTTACCACGAGAGCAGTGAACATTAAAGGGGTCGTCTCACTACAAGGATTGCTTTTTGTGTTAAAGATCTTGTAAAAACAAGTCACTTTGCAACATGTGTCCATTAACAGTGTCCTACCTATTCCTATACAGGCAGTCCCCGACTTACACTGTTCGACTTACATCTGTCCCCTAGTTACAAATGAAGACTTATGGGGCATGCTGGCACTTGTAGTTCCATGTTCCACAGCAGATAGTAGCTGTGGAAGGACAAGTGCCAGCATGCCACAGCAGCACATGAGGTGAAAATGAGGTGAAATCTTCTTAACAGGTGCACAGACAGCAAATGTAAAAACCCTTCCCTGCGCTATCCAAAATGAAAAAAACCCGCTTGTGCTGGGGTTACATTTAATAAATATACCTGTTCCGACTTACATACAAATTCAACTTAAGAACAAACCTACAGTCCTTATGCCGTTCGTAACCCGGGGACTGCCTGTATATCTTTCTTGTATGGGCTGCATCAGTTCCTCAGGTTGCAATAGCTATAGACCTATTCAATCTCTCCTGATAGGCTGTCAGCACCAGTTGCTATAGCTACAGACCTGGTGTCCTCAGCAGCTCATCACTGCAGGCCAGTAGTAGCTAATAGAAGCCAGTAAACACTGAATTCTAAAATGAAACCGAGAAAACAGGACCGAGGTAAAATGAATCGATGTAGTGAGACAACTCATTTAAACTCTTCTTTAGTCTCTCTTTAACTTGCAATGGTATCAGGGGCTCATGTATTGAATTTAATGTGAATTTTGTTCGCATTTGTGCAACACTTCTTTGTAAATGAAGCTATGCAATAAATTGCACATGCATTTTATAGGTTTTGGCTTTCTGATTTTGGGCACCGACACAGTCACCCTTTTTACTTATCTTGCATAACTCATCACATAGAATGTCTTATTCACCATTTACATTCAAAGCCAACTTCAAAATGTTGCCACTTTTTTGTTACTATAGATGAAGGCTTTGGGGTAGCTCTGAGGACACTTACACAGGTACAATGTTAGGTCACATGCTGAAAGCATGGGGGGAGGATGAAATCATTGTCTGTTTCCACGGACAACCAACTAAAATGTGCAAGCGGCACTGGATGTGAACAGAGAGATTACACAATACAAATACATACCTCCCAACTTTTAGAGATGGCAAAGAGGGACACATCAGGCCACGCCTCTAACCACACCCAAAACATGACATCACACCAAGACACACCTCTAACCACGCCCCCACACATACATGCCAACTTTTTAGACAGGCAAAAAGGGAGACATTTTCAGGATTGCTTTGTATCCAATGATGAGATATTAAGTAAGTTGTTATGTAATATACAGCGAGGAAGCAATCAGATACTTTTTACAGCAAGATAGTCAGTTTATTGATGCAAATCTGTTTCCTAAATGAAAAAGAGGGACATTTATAGAGCTAAGAGGGACAGAGGGACAAGGGTTAAAAATAGGGACTGTCCCTCCAAAATAGGGACAGTTGGGAGGTATGCAAATCTGTACTAAGAGAGGGAAGCAAAGTGTTTCAGAGTGACTCAACTTTCATGTTACACCTTAAAATGTCGTTAAAAGTGTATGATCTGATCCACTATATTGAGCAAAGAGAAACGTTCTTCTAACCTAGCTCGAGGACACATCCAAGCCTGAATTTTAATATGGCTCCACTTATAAAATATTGAGCTGTACTGGGGTTTGGAGGCCAGTGTCAGTGGCGATAATATTTATATCCTGATAAAAGGAGGTCTACACCTATGTTAATAGGGTTTAATAGGGTAGAAATCACTCTTTATAGTATAGACATTCTTAAAAGTTTGCAGTTGTGACATATAACTAATTAGGTGGGATTTTTCAAAACTGATGCAAAAAAAGAAAGTGGAGCTGCTGTCCCTGGTGGCCAAGCAGGTTGGAGCTTTTACTCTGCAAACAGCAGGTGAATTTTGAGAGCTGGAATCTGATTGGTTGATGCTCTTTCATTTTCTCTTTGTCCCAGTTTTCAGCAATCTCCTCCTGTTCTGTGCATAGGAGTTATTGCACTGATAATTTCATAGTTATACACACTCTTGTTATCTGTCAGGTTATTTCCCTTAAAATGGGTTGTGCCACAATAAACTACACAACGAGAAAGGCTTGGAACATAGCAGAGGCCGAACATGTGGGCTGCTGCTCCATTCAAAGTCTATGAAACCATCATAAATGGCTGAGTGCTGTACTCGACCATCTTTGCCGAGCACGGTAACCCAAGATGGGGTCCAATTTTTGGGATTGGTTTTTTTTTTTTTTTTTTTTTTTTTTTTAAGACATCATCTATCCCGTGAATCGGTAATGTGTCTTTTGTAGTACAACCCCTTAAACTGATTGACACCAGAGTTACCTGGTGAGACCACTTGTCACTTAGGCTATGTTCACATGGCTTAATTGTGGGGCATACAATTACGCCAGGTGTTCAGGAGCTCGCACACTCCCACCGCGTGGGGGGGAGGTGGTGGGGCGGCTGCCTGCCGGCCCATAGACTGTCATTACTCACGGCGCGTAAGCACCATGAATAGATGATATGTCAATTATCTCCCCACTCGTACAATACGATCGTATTGTACGAGCGGGGAGAGGAGGCGTAATCCATAGTTCTCTATGAGAACTGTGGATTACCGTAATGATGGGGGCGCATTTCGCTTGTATTAGAGCGCAGTACGCTACGAAATACGTGGCGAAATGTGTCCCAAAATAAGCCATGTGAACTTACCCTTACACTTCATAGAATAACAACCCTTTTGTGTCCACTTTTGTGCATCCTAATGGGTAGGAGATCCGTGCACTGATGTCAACAAGCAAACCAGAGTTCATAATACAGTATAAAGCTGCAGGGCTTATTTCCATTCCATTGATTCGCTTTAAAGGGAATGTGTCATTATTGCTTAACTTCCGTTTTTGTTAAACACATTTTTTATGAATTGTTGGTTAGATAGTTAGTACGGTTGAAAAAGGACATATGTTCATCAACTTCAACTAAGGGTGGGGGAAATGTGGGTGAAGGGAGGGAGATGAGGATTTTTTTTAGCTTAGTTTCCCCTACTGATGAAAGCTTTGAAACCCATAAGGCAAGAGCCAATCTGCTCTAAGGAAAATGTCATTTCTGATCCCATAGTTGCCATCAGACTGGATCTAGAATTTTACATGGCTACATACCTATTAATGTTTTTTTAGTTTCAGGTAGATATCGAAGACTTTCTTGAAACTCCCAACTGTTCTTGCTGTGGCCAGCTCCTCAGGCGGCTATTACACAGATTTACAGTTCTCATAGTGAAGGCGGCTTTTCTCTTCTGGAGATTGAATCCCTTTTTTCTCCAGCCAAAGGGAATGTCCTCTTGTCTTTTGAGAGGGCTTTTTCCCATACTTTTTCTCAAGACTATAAGTTTTTTTTATTTTTTTTATTTTCCATATCACTTTCAATATTTTTCATTAATTCTTAATTCCTGCAGTTTTCACTTTGGCCACTAGTCCTAATAATAGTCTGACACTTCCTGTTCTGAACAGAAAGATTTTCAGTCGTCTCCTCATCAGCACAAGCAGGGTCAAACTGAAAGGTGACACCAATGTGTAAAGATAACACAGGATACACCAGTCACTATAGGAGATTCACAGCTTCCCCTCTCCTCCTCCCTGCACAATGACTTCTTCCCAGGTCACCGAGCAGGTCTGGAAAATTCTCCTATAGAAGTAAATGGCACTGAGTCAGTCTTAAGGCTCCTATGTGCATGAAGTTGCTGTAAATCATCTCTCTGACTGCTGTTAAAGCAGTGCAGGCAAAAATGCTGTCCCCAAAATCATATTTAGACGACTGCATTGAGAAATCTACAATCAGAGAATAAAAATGGCTACAAAGAATTGAATATGCCAACAGATTCCCTTTAAATATGTAGGAAAAGTTAAATAAAGACTGTTACCAAATACATTGATTTTCTGATTTCACTTCTCATCAAAGGAGATCTTATCTTCTGCTTTTGCGCAGAAGCTTTCTAGTTACTGGCCACCTCTCTCTGCTTTTATGGGCTGTAACTTTCGTCAGGGTGGTGACATTGCTCTCTGATCTTTTCGCTATCTTGAAACTTGTTTACATTACTTACTGACAAGCCTTAACCCTAGAGCTGTGTAGCCTTGTGCTGTACAAACCTCCAGCAGTCTTGTCACTTTATCAGGATCAGCTAGGAATAGCAGAGCTGCCAATCCCTGCTGGGGAATCACACACAGCCTGATTAGGAGGTGGGAGCCTAAAGCTGGCTGTGGCTTTGTAAGACAGCATGGAGAGGAAACCCCTTTAAAAAGCAAATCGGGTCAAAATAACGTGAAATGATCACATTGATAAAGTCTGTGATATCGGATCATAAGTGATCTGTAGAATAGAGGGACTTTTTAAAGAGTTGTTGCTTGGAGATTTGTTGCTAGAAATCTGGCACGATAATATTCTTAGTACACAGACACTGATTTTATTAGTCCTTTGTTTAGAAGGTAACAGAAAATGCCATAGAGGTCTTGAGCTCTTTTGATTCTGGAATCTGGGATCCAACACCAACAACTTAAAGCAGTTATCCGCTTCATACAAAAACTAAATGGGAAGCTTCTGGTGCCTCATTAAAGAAAAAAAAAAAAAAAAACTGCTCTCTTCCGCTTCTCCACTGTTCCAGTGTTGTGTCTCCAGCCTTCTGTTTACTGTGTTCTTATTCTGGATGGGGACGTCCCTGCTGATGACTTGCTGGTTACATGCCTCAGCTTAAATCACTGTTCACTTTCAGACAGTGATTCAAACGAGTGGTGATGTGCCCATGTGGAGGAAGATCACAGTAAGCAGAGACTGAGAAAACGCACCGCTGGAACAGAAGACCGGAGAAATGCAGATGCAGATTTTTTTCCGTTGTGGGGCCTCAAGAGCTTCCTACTTTATTTTTTGTATGAACCAGACAATCCCTGGACATATAGGTTATCTCACAATGTAAAGTAGTCAGTGTACAGCTTGTATAGTAAGGTAAATTTGGGGTGCCCCCAAAACATCTCAACACACAGCCATCAATGTCTAAACTGCTGGCAACAAAACCAAGTACACCCATAAGTGAAAATGGACAATTTGTGCACAAAGTGCCAATGTTTTGTGTGATCACCATTATTTTCCAGCACTGCCTTAACTCTCTTGGGCATGGGGTTCACTAGGGCATCACAGGTTGCCACTCTTTCACTCCTAAATGATGACATCACGTAGCTGGTGGATGTTAGAGACCTTGTGCTCCTCCACCTTCCGTTTAAGGATGCCCCACAGATGGTCAACAGGGTTTAGGTCTGGAGACATTCTTGGTCATTCCAGCACCTTTACCCTAATTTTCCTTAGCAAGGCAGTGGTCATCTTGGAGGTGTGTTAGGGGTCGTTATCGTGTTGAAATACTACAGTGCGGCCCAGTTTGCGAAGGGAGGAGATCATGCTCTGCTTCTGTATGTCACAGTACATGTTGACATTCATGATTCCTTCAATGAATTGTAACTCCCAACAGACAATAGCATTTATGTAGCTCCAAACCATAACACTACCACTATCATGCTTGACTGTAGGCAAGACACACTTGTCTTTGTACTCCTTACCTGCTTGCCACCGCACATGCTTGACACTATCTGTATCAAATAAGTTTATCTTTTTCTCATCAGACCACATAACATGGTTCCAGAAATCAATGTACATAGTCTGCTTGTCTTCAGCAAACTGTTTGCTGGCTTTTTTGTACATTATTAGAATGGGCTTCCTTCTGGGACGACAACCATGCAGACCAATTTTTTATCCAGTATATGGTCTGAGCACTGACAGGCTGAGCCCCCCATCTATTTTAACCTCTACAGCAATGCTGGCAGCACTTATATGTTGTTTTTGGAAGGACAATATCTGGATATGACGCTGAGCATGTGCACTCAGCTTCTTTGGTCGGCCATGGCGAGGCCTGTTCTGAGTGGAACTGGTCTTGTTAAATCGCTGTATGGTCTTGGCCACCATGCTACAGCTCAGTTTCAGGGTGTTGGCAATCTTGTTATAGCCTAGGCCATTTTTATGAAAAGCAACAATCCTTTTTTTCAGAGACTCGCTCATTTTTTTGCCATGGGGTGCAATGTTGATTTTCCAGTAACCGGTGTGAGAGCGATAACACCAAATTTAACATACCTGCTCCCCATTCACACCTGAGACCTTATAACACTAACAAGTCTCATGACACCGGTGAGAGAAAATGGCAAATTGGGCACAATTTGTCCATTTTCACTTAAAAGTATACTCACTTTTGTTGTCAGCGGTTTAGCCAATGATGGGGGTGTGTGTTGATTTATTTTGAGAGCTCACGACATTTACACTCATACAAATTGCTAGTTTACTATTTTACATTGTATCAAAATGTCATATCTTCAGTGTTGTCCCATGAACCTGCAGCTATTTCATGCTGCCCCTCATTCGGGCACCATAAACCAGCTGCCAGGTTCCCTTTCGTAATGTAATCTGCATATATTGTTTGACCTGGAAATGACATGATGATAAAAGATGGAGATTCACTTTAAGGACAGTGATGTTCTATTTATACTGAGAGATATAAAGGGCCTCTGTGTATTCTGCACTGTATATTATGTTTTTCAATAAAGAATCATAATATTTTTTCTTATGTGTAGTCGTTATTTCTTGTGCTTAAAATGCTGGTGGTCTCCCATTGTTATGTACACAGTGTTTCCTGGCTGCACCATATCTGCTGCTTCCATTCCTAGTCCCTCTCAACATGACACAGCCCTTGACAGTGTGTTAACAATAGGCAGACCCTAATTACTGTCCAGATCTACAGCTCAGGCACAGAGCCACAAGGGATGCTGGGTGATTTTCAGCTCGGCCACCTGCAGTGTTGTGTATGCATCTCTGGATGAAAATTGGCAATCCGCCTGTATGTATATTGTACACAATTGAGTCACATTATTATCACCACTTATTACGTTTGACGTCAGTAATGTGTAGATCATGAAGAAAGTAATGTGTGGTGAGCTGGCTTGGTGAGTATGTAAGGTGTGTGATAGACTGTCTGCACACATATCACTTTTGCTGTCATGGGTAAAAGGGGCAATGTATTAGAGCTACAAAAAGGTATGATTATTCAAGCCAAGGGTGGCAGTATTTCTGAAACTGAGCAGTTTGTGAACTTTTGGCATCCGGCTGTGGTGAAAGTGTATCATCAGTGAACACATGGCAGCATTGCGAATTAGTGATGTAAAAACTGCAGAGTACCACATGCCATTGATGTGAGAGATGAACATGGGCTGCAATTTAGCGTAAAGGTGGACCAACAGGCTACAGCTCACCACCAAATTGAACCAGGGGGTAACCAGACGTGTGTCTAAAACAGTTTAGTAAGAGCTACGGCGTACGTGGCTCCAAAGCAGACGGATGGATGCTGCACCTCTGCTAACTAAGTGGCAACAACAGAAAAGATTTTGATTTTCACTGCTGTATTAGAATTAGACATCTACTGATTGCTATAGTGTTGTGCTTTCCAATGAGTTATGTTTTCTGCTTAATTAAATGGATGGAATGTCAGGTGAAAAAGATCAGAGAACAAATACCCTGCAATCATTGCTGGAAGAACACAAGATGGTGGTGTCAGCATTATGGTCCATATAGAAGGCACTTTCAACTGATATGGGTATGAATCCATTCTTGTAGATCACATTACACCCAACAGCATGACCAAGACTTTCGAGTACTAACTTTGCCTTAAAATTCCCCAGCCCATCTAGCTGCCTTCTATGCTGCACATAGTGGTTACTTTAGATATTAGCTGGTGGTCACAATAATATGACATGATTGTGTTTCTTTTTGTAGTTTGTAAGTCTTGGTTCACACGTTAAGTTTTTCAACTGCATCAAAAAACACCCAGAATAAAAAAAGAATGCTTTTTTTGTTCAATGAGCCCATATTTCACCTGTGCTCAAAATTCGAGTTAATTACAAAACCACCTGCTTTTAAAAAAAAGTGCATGCAGTAAAGCAGCGTGTAAGCTCAGTGTCGGGGTAGTCCACACGACAAGTAAAATTTACTTGTCTTATTCTGCTGTTGAAAACAGATTCGGACAATGTGGTTTTTCACATATTATTGTATATGGATTTTGGGATTTTTTAAAATTTTTTCTTGTGGTTTACAGTCAGAAACGAGTCGCATTCATTTCTGTGTAGTTTTGGACGTGGATCCACATACAAATGTTTGTGGTGTGTTTTACACAAGATTTTTAGCCATCCCCATTGATATCAATAGTAAATCACTATCCCTAAGAAACCCCCAAACCCACAATGTAATTAAGGGGTGCTGTTCGGTTATTATGGCAGATGGTTATTATGAAGGTACTTCAGCAATCAGCCTGCTACACTAGTACCTCTATTTCGAGTGCTAAGCTCGAAAAGTCGGCTAGTATGCAAAAAAAGTTCAAACACTCAACCACTGCCCTTTTCCCATTCTCCGATGTACAGCTATGATATATGCCCCTCAGTATCATCTATCATGGGCAGAATGTATAAGTCTATCTGAATGTGCATGGAGTTTTCTAGCACATGCAATAAACAAGCATAAAGTGTTAAAGACTATAATTCACTCTGCAAAAAACAAACCCTCACAAAACTCATTCAACAAAAAAATGATATGGGTATCAGAAAATAGTAAAGAGTAAACTATAACCTAAACCATAGAAACCTAGCACTTTGCTCATCGTAATTTGCAGAATAATGTTAACACATCATTTATAGTGCACAGTAAATGCCAAAAAAGAAATGCAATAGTGGAATCGGCAAGTTTTTCAATGCATTTAATAGTACAGAGAGGTTCACTGTAGACAGACCCTTAGTATGTAATAACTTTGACTAGTACAAGGCAACCTGAAAGAAACAATGTGCAAAGTGCTCTTCGGGTTATGGAGCTTCGAACAAGCTGGGCTGCTCCCACAGCGGGGCGATGAGGTTGGCACCAGACAGCACTGTGATCTTTAAAGGGGTTTTGCCACGATGTAATGTTGACGTGGGATCCTCCAAAATGGGTATTTAATCACTTTTCTAAATATATGTGATTAAAAATATTGCAGCCTGAGAGAGCTACAGGCTGCCTTAACTGCCCTTAGTTACTTAAAAGCTTCTATTAGATAAGACCTGACAAGAGCTGCTGGCCGGGCTTGCGCAGAGCACACTTCTTATCTGATGAGAGGGAGCTGAAGAAGCTTTCAAGGCACCGGGTAGAAATATCTTGTCTTTTGTATAAAGAATCCACTAGTTGTAGTGTGATTATCTGAGTAGATCCCTGCTTTATCTGATGACAGAGTACATGAAGAAGCTTTCAAGCTGCTGTGGAGAAAAGGTGTTGTCTTTTGTATACAGAATCCACTAGTTGCAGTTTGATTATTTGAGGGAACATTTCACATGATCCCTTATGCATGGCTCTGTGCTCTGGCTGTGTCTCTCGCTCTCTCAGCTCAGCGTGGCTTTGTTTACATTTGCTTCTTAGCAGATAAGACACGTCCTGGCAAAACCCCTTTAAGCTTTATTTGCGACTTTATACCCCTGTACCATTATTTTTCAGTCAGGAAAAAATAAAAAAGTAAAATTTTTTGGAAGGGACAGATGAGAAAATGATAGTGTATTGATAGGATATGCCATCAAAGTGTGATAGGTGAGGGACCTGCCTCTGAAAGTATCGGATCAGAATGGAGAGACAGATGGGCTTAAAGGGAACCTATCACATGGGTTATGCCCCCTTGCTGAGGACAGCACAAGCTAGTGACAGACCTGCTTGTTTCCAGCGCTGTGTCCCTTATTCTGTAAGATGCAGTTTCATAGCATTTAATTCTCATATCTTATTCATGAGAAGGTACTAGCCCCGCCCACCCAAGGCTAGCCACGCCCACTGACAGTTATTCTCATGTTTCTGCCTATTCAAAGTAAAAGGTTTATCAGTTGGTGGGTGGGGCTAGCCTCAAATGGGCGGGGTTTGAAAAAAATTACTCTTTATATGAAAACTGCCAGATTTAGGCACTAAATACTCGAAAACTACAGCATCTTACAGAATAAGGGGCACAGCGCTGGAAACAGCAGGTCTGACACTAGCTTGTGCTGTCCTCAGCAAGGGGGGCATAATCTATGTGACAGGTTCTCTTTAAGCTTGCGCAGGACTCTCCAATCTATTCTATGTGAGTTCTGGTACAGGTGAGCGATGTGTTCGGCTGTACTCAGAACTCCTATAGAACCTAATGGAGAGTAATGCACAAGTGTGGCCGGTTCTCCATTCTGAGCCAACACTTTCGGAGGCCAGTTCCTGATATAGGTATCCTACTGATGTGCTGTCAAAGTCCATAGTGGGAACACCTCTAGAAGGGAGTGTTACTGCTTCCTAATTCACCAGGTTACTCTCAGTTTTGGGGTTCCTTTAATATTTTCTGCCTTGCTATCTGCAGAACTCTTTCAGACTAAAGTGGAAATCTCATTCTTTTAGCTATTGGCCCCCCATTACACTGTCATTATTGTTTATGAACGTGCTCGGAGCAGATGGTTTACAGGCACCGACACCGCGCTTAGAAAAACTATTTTGACAGAAAGGTCAGAAAAATCAATAAAACTGGAAATAAACAGAAGGTTTCAGAGCGAGCGCCGTACAAGGGCTTCATGTTCCGGAGCCTTGGTGATATTAATACACTTGACTCGTGTTGGTACTTTGCTGCAGAATAAGTTCTATATAAAGTCCATAAAATCTCCCTATGGCCTGTTAGTTACAGGCGCTGTCACACAACTTTTCCAGACCCCATAACAGCTATTTTGAATAGTTAAGCAGTAACACAACCGCCTTTTCTATATTTCATTTTTTTTTTCTAGGAAAGAATAAATGAATACTGTAACCATTGAGCCAATGATCTACTTTCTTGTACCACTGTGGAGGCACCAAATGGTGGCACATGCAATGTCTAAGCTAGGGGGTTTTCAGTGAGGGCCACATCAGCATTATAGTTGCCATCAGAGGGCTGCTGGAGGGTCTTGGAGGGTGGCTGGAGTGTCTGGGTTGGGCTGTTAGAGCTGTGCCACCGCCTGTGTATTGATGTATGCCCAGGCTCCAAATCTAAGATGGTGCCCACTCCCTGTACTGGAGCTGCCACCTCGACTAAGTGCTGACTGCATCCTCTGGGGAGCATGGAGAGCCGGTCCTTCTGTGCCCAGACCTTGTCTATCTCTGCCTGCGGTGTCTAAGCTCTTGCAAGCCACATGACATAATGTGGAGAACTGGATTCGAGCAGTAGGCCTTGAGTTTTAACATGTGGTCTAAGGGTATGTAAATATGGTTCTTCAGGGACTCTGTTATGCTGCGTATTATCCTTTTCCTTTAATCGTTACATACAGATATAAGATGGAAGTCTAATATAATAATAATAATATAATAAGAAAAAATGAGTAAGAAACCTCACAGGTGACTGACAATATATTGGCGCTGATACACAAAAGCTAATTAACTTCACCTTAGAGGTTGTACCAAGCTGTAATACAACATCTATAGACTTCCATTGGGCTTCTGCTGTACCACATAAGTTCATATCAACAGAATTCATATGAAACTGACAGCATGTTCCTTTAGATGCTATGGTTACAGAGATATTAGCAGGGAATAGGGGTAACACCAGACTCCGACTGGCCCACAGGGCAATAGGGGGAACCCCTGGTGGGCCCCTGAGCATGGTAGACCTGGAGTTGTTTTTTAACTGCATATACATCCTTAGAAGAGGCAAAAAAGCAGAGAAAGAGAGGCAAAAAGCAAGAGGCAGAGTAAAGGAGGCATGTACAGTCATTTACAGTAGCTGTAGTTTGGCCCCTAATTTAAACTCCATAGGTGGGCCCATAAACAACTCAATTGGTGGACTCCTAGCATCTACTCCACCTGTGGGCTCTAGGCACCCCAGTCCCACACTGGATAGCACTATTCGGGTCACTGTACATGGGAAAGAACTGCCATAGATTGGCCGTAGCATCTTCGTAAGTAACTCTGCAGTGGCAATAATAATAATGATCTTTATTTATATAGCGCCAACATATTCCGCAGCACTTTACAATATGGAGGGTATAAGCACAGATGAACCAAACATTACATTATAAATAAGCTACTGACAAATGAGACATGAGGTGTGAGGGCCCTGCTCGCAAGAGCTTACAATCTATTAGGGTGTATGGGTGAAACAAAGGGTTACAAGTGCTTGGTTTACAATGGTCCAGCCGTGTTACATAAATATGGGGTAGTATACATACAAAATGGATGCACCTGCCATCCCAACCATACATCTATATACAGATAAGTGCCTGTGGGTGCCCAAGTTTAGGAAGTGATGAATGTGTGACAGAATTTGGGGGGTTAACAATTAGGGATCTTGATAGGCTTGTCTAAGAAGATGAGTTTTCAGAGCACCCTTAAAACTGCGAGGGTTGTGAGTGTGCCTGATCACATGGGGTAACATGTTCCAGAGAACTGGTGCAATACGTGTAAAATCTTGGAGATGGGCATGGGAGGTTCGGATGAGTGACGTGTGTAGTCTTAGATCAGTAGCAGAGCGGAGAGACCAGGCAGAGATGAGGGAGGATATGTAGGGGGGTGCAGCGCTGTGGAGAGCTTTATGGGTGAGAGTGATTAGTTTATGTTGTATTCTGTACTGAATAGGCAGCCAGTGCAGAGACTGACACAGGGTAGAGGCATCAGTATAGCGACTGGAAAGAAAGACAAGCCTGGCTGCTGCATTCAGGACAGATTGGAGAGGGGAGAGTTTACAGAGAGGGAGACCAATAAGCAGGGAGTTACAGTAGTCAAGACGAGAAAGAATAAGAGCAACAATGAGAGTTTGGGCTGTTTCCACAGTGAGAAAAGGACGGATTCTGAAGATGTTCTTGAGGTGCAGGTGATAAGAGCGGGCAAGGGATTGGATATAGGGGGTGAAGGTCAGATCAGAATCTAGTATAACCCCCAGACAGCGGGCCTGCTGCCTAGGAGTTATGGTGGTGCCACATTCAGAAATAGCAGGGTAAGGTCTGTTAGTAGATGGTGGGATGACTAGAAGTTCAGTTTTAGTGAGGTTTAGTTTAAGATACAGGGAGGACATGATGTCAGAGACAGTGGCCAGACATTCACTGGTGTTTTGTAGCAGGGCAGGAGTGATGTCTCGGGAGGAGGTGTATAATTGGGTGTCATCAGCATAGAGATGGTACTGGAAGCCGAATCTGCTGATGGTTTGTCCAATGGGGGCTGTGTATATTGAAAAGAGTAGAGGACTAAGAATGGATCCCTGAGGAACCCCGACAGAAAGAGGAAGAGGAGAGGAGGTGGAACCTAAAAAATGAGACACTGAAGGAGCGGTTAGAGAGGTAGGATGATAACCAAGAGAGAGCGGTGTCATGGAGGCCAATGGTGCTGAGCATGTTGAGGAGGAGGTGGTGATCAACAGTGTCAAACGCTGCAGAGAGATCCAGGAGAAGCAACAATGAGTAGTTACCCTGAGATTTAGCAGTGTGGAGATCATTTGAAACTTTTGCTAGAGCAGTTTCTGTGGAGTTTCGGGTGCGGAAACCTGATTGCAGAGGGTCAAGAAGAGAGTTAGCAGAGAGATAGCGGATTAGGCGAGAGTAGACCAAGCGTTCCAGGAGCTTAGAGATAAAGGGCAGGTTAGAGACTGGTCGGTAGTTGGCAGCGCAGGAGGGGTCCAGAGTGGGCTCTTTTAGTAAAGGGGTTATGATGGCGTGTTTGAAGGAGGATGGGAAGATCCCAGTGGAGAGAGAGAGGTTACAGATTGTAGTGAGGTGAGAGACGACAGCTGGAGAAATAGACTGGACAAGGTGGGAGGGAATGGGGTCACTAGAGCAGGTGGTGGGGCGTGCAGACAGCAGAAGCCTGGACACTTCTTCTTCTGATGCCGGGTCAAAGGCTGAAAGCAGATTAGAGGACGTGTGGGCAGGGACATAACTGGTGTTATTTGGGGATTGTGAAGTGATGTTTTGCCGTCTATTTTGTCTTTGAAGTGAGTGGCCAGGTCTTCAGCACAGATGTCATGGGCCCCTGAGCAATGTGCCTTAATCTTGGTCTGACCAAGATTAAGGCACATTGCCGAAACGCGTTGGTCTGTTTGTGTCAGATACGATCAAGTGCTTACCCTATTTTTAGTGGTTGATGCTTCAATCGTTGTGTAAGATGGTATCCCATATATGGAAATTTTAACTGGTTTGATTAAAGTATGAAATTTTAATGGAGCCGCAGCGACGACTATATCTTCGTTGTATTGAATGAGAATTCAGGAATCAAACACCTGTTGTGAATTTTGCTATTAAACTCCTTGTTAGGCCCGGTTCAGATGGCTTATTCGAGCCGTAATTGCGGGACGGATTACGCCCACAATTACTGCTTGAATAAGGGGCGGGACGGGTGTGCTGCCCGCCGGCCCCATAGACTCTCATTATCCACGGCGCGTATCCCGTCGGGATAACGAACATGTCACTTTCTCCCCGCCCGGCGGATTCGCTGAACGGGTAGGAGAGACGGAATCCATAGTTCTCTATGTGAACTGTGGATTACCGTAATGGCTGGGACGGATTCCAGTCGTACTGCGGCGCAAATACAGCACGCAACACGGCTGGAATCTGTGTCCAAAATAACCGTGTGAACGACCCTTTAGAGATCAGCAATTGTGCAAAAACGACTGAAACACTGAACAGTTGGACATGTGCATTCTAAAAGGTAAGAGATGGTCTCATTTAGTGCATTTAAAAAAAATTCAAGAATTGTTATGTTCATCTTGAAATTTCAACCAAAAGCCAAATATCTCTAACTTTTTGTGAGTGGTGTATGCAAATGTATAATAGAAAACACGTGCAGCATTTCTGTAGCAAAATCTGCTCCGCACTTTCATTCTAGATTTGACACAGATTTTGACTTCTACATTGAACTCAATGGGGAATTTTTTTTTTATAAGTCCGACATATCTTTGCACAAGAATTTTACATGCTGTGTCTGCACTGCTGGTAAATTTCCTTGTGGACTCCACTGCATATAGATGAGAGTTCATGCACATTGCTGCTATTGTAATGTACTGTAGATTGTCTATATATAGATCTGCTGTGGAAACGTAACAGCATGCCAATTCTGTGTGCACATGGAGTTCCTACTACTTGATGTGAAGCCAGAGGTACTCTCCAAACTCTGTGTGCTCCTAGACATCTCTGATACCCTAGGGCAGTTTCACATGTTGCAGCTTTGCAAAAAAACTGTTATAAAAACGCTACTAAAAGAGCATGACATTTTTAAAATTTTTATTTTTTGGCAAAAACTGTAGCGGCCAGATGTTAGCTAGCAGTCAATATGCGCATACTGTATAAAACCTATTACAGGCGTTGCTTTATTTCTATGCAGAGTTTTTTCTTCACTTTGGGTGCGATTTTTGTGTGAGTTCCATTTTTTTTCAAAACGTAGCATGCTGTAGTTGTAGCGTTTGTTCAGACAGCTGTAGCATTTTTTTACCCATAGACCTCCATTATCTTTTTTTCTGCACCAAATAACGGCATTTGTGCTTGGGAGTTGTGTATTTTTGTAATTTTTGTTTTTGTGGTGAGAGTAATCCACCTGAACAAACAAATGTGTAAAAAAAGGCATGGACCAATACACACGGGTTTTTTTTTTCGGAACAAAAAAGCTATGTAAAATATTTCTTCAACTTTGCCAATGGCCAAAATAAATATACTTAATACACACTGCCTAGGTCCAGAAGTATACAAAAAATACAACGCCAACTGATAAGGATTAGATAGCAAAGAAATGTCAACTCTCCTGGTTTGATCAATAGTTCAGCCATGTTATGCTTGCTTCAGCTATAATTGACAGCGTACAGCTTGCTAAAGTTTTCACACAAACGTCTGTTCTTTTGCAAGCTTCAAGCTCATGATCAGATATGAAGAGATACTTTCCTGATCTTATGCTAAAGGATGGATACAATTTGTTTTGAAGGACTCTGCTAAACAATGATTGTTTGGAGGTTATGACTGCAAAGGTGGAGGCTATAGGGACATTTGTCAATGTGACATGCTTAAAGGGGTTGTCTCGCTACAAAGATTAGCTTTCAACATGTAGGGATCACTAAATGAAGACGTTTTCCAAATATATTGCGTTGTTCATTTTTTTTGTTAAGGAGCTACAAGTGATTTTATCACCTTCTGTGCTCACTCTGGTTCCCCAGTTGACCGACCTGTGTACTTCTCCCCGCCTGTGTGTACTTCTCCCCGCCTGTTCTGTCTGATAGCAGGGAGTGAGGTCATCACACAGGTTGCGCAGCAAAGAACTCTGGACAGTGAGAGCTTGTTTGTTATCTGATCTTTCAGACAAAAACCAGTAATTACTGCTGTTTACTTTAACTCAGAAGCTTCCCTGGTCCTGACAGCATGAGATATATCTAATTAGCAGAGGTCTGAATACACGGAGCTCATATGCTAATTACAGACAGCTTGACCAGGAAGTGACAGAGCAAAGCAGCATTATTTCATTCATGCATCCTATGAAACTTTGAGATGAGACATCCCCTTTAAATCCTTATGCCTTGCTTGTTAATAAACAGTGTATTCTGAACACCGCTCTCTCTGAATCCTGTTGTCATTTTACTCTCTATATCCGGATATAGGAAATAACCTTTATAATTCGGATTACCTTAGCATTATCTTAGAGCCAGTTGGCCTTACCACCAACTATAGACCCAAATAAGTAATTTTTCCATATTTCATGGATCCTAGGTTTTAATAAAAGCCTGCACTAATCTGCACTGTGAGAACAGGTTTCCCTGGAGTGGAATAAAAATATATTATAATATATAGACTGTAAAGACAGCATATATATAGCAGGTAAAGGGCACATGATCAATTTGACTGCGGCTGCAGCTCTCGGTGGCGTCTTATCCTTCTGGCGCTATACATTTATCTCTGCCACTGCTCTCTAAAGATTTCTCTTTATTCAGTTATTGCTCAGGAGACGGGGTCAGATGTCTTTTTCATTTATTTCCTCCACAAAAGCAATTTATCTGCCTGTAAAGTCTGCATGAGGTAAGCGCTGTAAGGTTTTAGCTGCCTGCCCCCTCCCATTACGCCACCGGGAAGCCTAGATTCACCTTATGAATGTGCAGTTTGCTCTTATATTTCTAGCTCAAAAGGGATAATGTTCCTCATTAGGGAGAGGCACCATGTAGATGTGTGGAGACTTATACACCATTAGTATTAAAACGTAAAGGGGTTGTCTCACTACAAGGATTGCTTTTTATGTTAAAGATCTTGCAAAAACAAGTCACTTTGCAATATATGTCCATTAACAGTGTCCTACCTATTCTAATATATTTTCTCTTGTAAGGCTGCATCAGCTCCTCAGGTTGCTATAGCTACAGACCTGGCTTCTAATGCTGCCTAATAGAAGCCAGTAAACACACCCCTGAATTCAAAATGAAACCAAGAAAATAAGACAAATCAATGTAGTGAGATAACCCCTTTAAATATAATCTAAAGGGAAATGAGCTAGTGTAGCGCCACCTATTGGATGTAGTGTTCCTCTAACTCACTCAACCTTTATAATATAAGTGGGATTAGAGCCAACCAGATATTCATCTTCAGACAGCTGTTCGGGGTGTCGCCCCTCATTAGTACAGCTGTCTGCAGCTGAGTTGGATGTAAATTGACGAACGCTGCATCCAAAAGGTGTCGCTGCAAGAGTCCAAGCCATTTAGAACGTAATTTTCTAGCACAATTAAGCCGCCCAAACATAAGACACTTTGGTGCTGATATCATAGGCGTTTCATTTACTGTGTTGTATCATTACCTCCTTGTCTGAATATTCCCAAAGGGTTGAGTCTCTAAGGGTATGTTCACACGGCGTGTTGAGTCCATGTGAACATACGCTTTTAGCTGCATGTTTGGATCTGTCTGTCGGACCCCAAACGGACCCAAACACACATCTAACAAATAGCAGTGTGATTTACATTGCTTTTAAAATGAAACACGCATCAGTGTTCACACGAGTGATCGCTGATGTGTGTCTCATTGCGTCTTTTGGATCCATTCCAAGAATTGACATGTCCATTCTTGGTCTGAAAGATGAAGCAGGAGCCCTATAATAAACTATAGGGTGTGATCCTGCTGCATCCAACACGTATCAAAACACGCAGCTGCATGCTGGATACGTGTTGGATCCGTTTAGGATCTGATCGACGCATCATTTTGGGATGCAATTTTCGGATCCAACATGGATCCGAAAACATATCCCAAAACGCTGTGTGAATATACCCTGATTATCATACAGAGGTTTTAGTTAATCATACAACAAATACTATGTGATTGGCTGCAATGCTTAACCTGTAAAGGGAGACTTCTCTCTGACTGGAACTCTTAGGGCGCATTCCCACGGCATAGGACAAATACCGGGCGGTTTGCCGGCCGGTATTTGTCCTGTTTTGCACCCGTCCCCATGGCCGTGGGGGGGGACGGCTTTTCTCCGCAATGAGCCCTCCCCCTTCACATTGAGATGCAAAGATTCCATCCGGTTTTCAGACGGAAGATGGTGCTTGCTCAATGTTTTGCCGCCGGAC
Organism: Phyllomedusa bahiana; assembly: GCA_025379985.1. NCBI lineage: Eukaryota > Metazoa > Chordata > Amphibia > Anura > Hylidae > Phyllomedusa > Phyllomedusa bahiana. The sequence continues at coordinate 52,656 of JAODAL010005250.1, forward strand.
CGCCGGGCGGAAAACCCGTGTAGTGGAAACTGCTGCACAGGTTTTCCATAGAGCACAATTGTGCTCATTTTCGGCCGGTTTTTCAGGCGGTCTGAAAAACCGCAGACCGGCTGAAAAAACCGTCCAAAAACCCGTGCCGTGGGGACATGCCCTTAGGGTATGTGCACACGGCTTATTTTGGCACGCATTTCGCCGCGTATTGCGCGTTATACACAACGAAATGCGCACCGAAATTACGGTAATTCATAGCTCTCATAGAGAGATATATGGATTATGCGTCGCTCCAAAACATCGGACATATGGCGGCACGTACTATACGCACCACAATACACCGTGTGAACATACCCTTAGGGTATGTTCATATAAAATTGTAACAGAAAATAGCAAATTTCAAATATTGGATATGAAAAACATCAATATCACAGAAGAAAACACATATCCCATAAAACTAAGCACTTATTAATGAAATTATTCAAACCCTATTCCAACAAATCCACACTACACTGTCTGGGTCACATAGGTTGTAACTCACCCTTCAGAAGAACAGAGGGATTTAAGGTGTTAACAAATGCTGCTATCACAAGGCATTATGGGAAATGGGCTGAGAAGCCCAAAGCGCCTCTGTTGGATGTAACAAATCCTCAATTTGCTTTGGACCCATCAAGTCTTGAGAAAGCATAAAGGATTTTAGCCATGCCAGTATCTCTCATCTTGGCTAAAATCCTTTTTGCTTCCTCAAGACTCGGTGGGTCAAAAGCAAATTGAGGATTTGTTACATCCAACAGAGGGCGCTTTGGGCTTCTCAGCCCCTTTCCCATAATGCCTTGTGATATGCAGATGCTCAGTAGAGGGCGAAAAAGGCAATACATAACTCTACAAGCCGTTCGTTCGGTGCTCTCCTCAAGGAGAGATCTTCCCCTTTCTGAACAAATGCTGCTAGTCAAGAAGCAGTATCCATCTTAAAGGTGTGGGGAAACTTCAAGGGATCAAAAAATATTAATAGGAAGAGCTTTTTAAGGGAATCTCACCCTAACTTTGCCCTATGAAATGACCCTGAGCGGGACACCCGCCCCGAAAGGGGCGACTCCGCGGTTTATCCCTTAACACCCTATAAATCCCTATAAGCCAAATACACAGCCCAAGCGCATTTCCACAGCAAGTTTCATTCAAAAATGAATGAAAAAGCAGAAACAACAGGGATATATGATCCCATGTGAGGATGCATGACCCTGTCAGTGAACATTTTTAAGCCAGTTTAAATAATGTGCCAAATAAGGGACCACCCCCTTAGAGAGGGATCCAAAAATGGAAGTAACTTAGGGTAACACAAGCTAAGGGATAATTACCCTCCTAAACCTGTATGTATTTATTAACAAGATGCTTGTATACCTATAAATGAGTAAGAGGCATATACTTAAAGTATACAAAGAAACCGGGCTGTTTGGAGAGACAACCGACTTACCGGAAGTCCAATGTGTTCCATTGTGGAACACACAAGATGATAACCGGAAGTGACGCCTCCCTAATGTTGTCGGAAGTAGTAAGCTCCCACAATAAGAGACATGCGCACTTATCACACTTATCTCCGATCCAGAAAGTGATGCTTACCATGTGACTTATGCATTCCAGAGTGGAGCACATCCGAAAAAACAGACATCATGATTGGAAGCGATGAATCCGGTGCGCTCCAACAATGGTCCATAAACAAAACCGAGCATGTTCATACAACAGATACAGATGCTGAAATCCTCGGTGCTGAATCCACATTGTATCCTCATCGGAAAATCCGCACTTGTGAGTGTGGATTTAGATGAAAACACGACACTGATTTTCAAAGGCGGATTTTTCGCCTCCTTGATATTATATGGGAGGCGCGGAATCCGCTTTAAAGAATTGACAAGCGCAGAAAAATAAGCCAGTAAAATCAACGTCGTGAACACCAATGTGGATTTTACATTGGAATCAGTGGGAGGCGTTTTAGGATTGGACTGGAGGCTGATTCTGAGGCTGAATCCACCCCAAAATCAGCATCCAAATATGTTGTGTGAACATACCCTTACCCAAAAATTGGCAGCAGGGAAGATTTCAAGGATTCACATTTTAACCCCCTCTCCTCCTCCTTCGGCTGGGTTCAAATAATGTTTTTTTACGCTTATTTTGCAGCAGTATTCATGAGCCAAAAACCAAGAAGAGATCCAAAACATGGAAGAGGTACAAGTCTTTTCATTATACTTGTTCTCAGTTTAGACTCCACTCCTGGTTTTGGCCTACACATACTGCAGCAAAATACTCAAAAAACACTGTGCAAACCCTGCTTTACCATAATGGTGCCTCTCAAGAGATCAGCACACTTTACTGAAATACTCTGCACTGCTGTTTTCATTCCCATGATCTTACTTATTTGCGGAAAATAGGTATGATGACTGATTACTTAAAATGGCTTAAAAGATTTGTCTGCTTTAGTAAACCCATGTTTTGGTACAGTAAGCTAATTGAAGGACCATAAATGGAAAACAAGGGGCACAGCCATGACTGTTTTAAAATATGAGTATACAGTACTGTGCAAAGGTTTTAGGCAGGTGTAGGAATGTTTTCAAAAATAGAAGCATTAATAGTTTATTTTTCTAAACTAACAAAATGAAAAGTGGATAAAAAACAGAGAAATCTAAATCACATCAATATTTGGTGTAAGCGCCCTTTGCCTTTAGAGTCCTAGAAGTGATGGTATGGCCCCCACAGAGCCCTAATCTCAACATCCTTAAAAAAGTCCTGTTTTCTTGGTTTCACTTTAAATTCAGGGATGTGTTTACTGGCTTCCACTAGGCTGCAGTAGAAGCCACAGGTCTGTAGCTATAGCAACCAGTGCTGGCAGCCTATCAGGATAGATCAAACAGGTCTGTAGCTATAGCGACCTGAGGAGCTGATGCAGCTCATACAAGAGTGGATATCTTGGAATAGGTAGGACACTGTTAATGGACATATATTGCAAAGTGGCTTGTTTTTGCTAGATCTTTAATATAAAAAACAATCCTTGTAGTGAGACAACCCCTTTAAGTCAGAAAGAATGGACATCTGGCATAAGACCTCGGGCAGACCTGCACAACTTGGAAGGCTGTGGGGACTAAAACTGCCCGGGAAGCCCCAGAACAGAAGGCTACCACCATTTTTGGGTAGGAGTTTACACAAGTCCAGTCCTATTGCAGGCCCACAGAATTAGCTTTACAGGCTGTATGTGGCCCGTGGGTTGTATATGGTGTAGGCTTAGTCTAGGGGAAGGATGACATGATGGGGGGAGGGTGTATTATTTGGGGAAGGAAGGAGCAATGGGTGTGTTGGGGGGCAACATAGACTGTGGGAGAACATTTATTTGGGTGCAATTGGTGGGAAGTCAGTCATGTTGGTGTAAAAGCAGCAAAGTAATTACCATTAGGGCTCCGGACTCCCCAAGTGTGTGGAAATTGGTTTGGTGGCTGGCGGTAATCTGCAAGAGACTGTAGGCATCTTGTAGCTCTGCCTCTAAGCCAGCTTTAAACATCTAGAGCTAACTACTTGGCTGGTGTTGGTATTATCGCCAGATCCTTATGGGTCTCCAAGGACCAATCCTGGTGTACAATATTTCGGTGAGGAGTTAATAAAGCATTTTTGGGGGTCAATAAATCTCACCTTTGGTGAGGTTTGGAGACTGTGTTACTTACGTATTACTGAAATGTTATATATATAGTGGGGAAAACAAGTATGTGATGCACTGGTGATTTTGCATGTTTTCCTACCTACAAAGAATGGAGAAGTCTGTAATATTTATCGTAGGTACACTTCAACTGTGAGAGACAGAATCTAAAAAAAAAGACAAAATCACTTTGTATGATTTTTAATTTGCATTTTGTTGCATGAAATAAGTATTTGATACAATAGAAAAACAGAACTTAAAGGGAATATGTCGCCAATTTTTTTTTTACTTATTAAATCAAGACCCTGATCCATATTCTTTTCCTCTCGCCATTTTTATTTCCTGATTGTAGATTTTTCAATTTGGCCGTCTATGTATGATTGTGGGGAAGACATTCTTGCTTGCACTGCTTTAACAGCAGTCAGAGAGATACTTTACAGCAGCTTCATGCACATAGGATTCTTAAGACAGATTCTGTCCCATAGATGTCTATAGGAGAGTTTTCACTGTGAAGGGAGGGGAGAGCTGTGATAAGCTCCACTTGTGACTGGTGGATTCTGTGTAAGCTGTACACATTGGTGTCTCCTTTCAGTTTGACCCTGAGAATCTTTCTCTACAAAACAGGAAGTGTCAGACTATTATTAGGTTTAGTGGCCAAAGTGAAAACTGCAGGACTTAAGAATTATTAAAACATATTGAAAGTGATATGGAAAATGAAAATGAAATATATAATGAAATTCCTAAAAAATTTGTTTAACATAAAAATGTGAGTTAAACAATAAATAATTTTTGGATGATACCTTCCCTTTAATATTTGGTACAGAAGCCTTTGTTTGCAATTACAGAGGTCAGACGTTTCTTGTAGTTCTTCACCAAGTTTGCATACACTACAGCAGAGATTTTGGCCCACTCCTCCATACAGATCTCCAGATCTTTCAGGTTTTGGGGCTGTCGCTGAGCTACATTGAGTTCCAGCTCCAAAGATTTTTTCGATGCTTCACTGTCACGTCAGAGGAGGTGCAGTGGGCCCTGACTGCCACCCAGCCCACTGTCCCTGCCTACTTGGCATGCTGCCCTAGGCGGCAGACCCCAACTGGACGACAGCCCCTACGCTGCTGAGTGCAGGGCCGTCAGGGAAACACAAAGTCCAACAGTCCGGGTCAGTCACAGTACGGGAATGTATATGCCAAGGCACGTAAGCCAAAAGAATAGTCAAAAACAAACCGGGGACCAAACAAGGTCAGAAGCGCAGTACAAAGTCAGACGCAAAGGCGAGTTCAGGACGCGACCCGAGGTCAGAAATCAGGAGCGCAAATATAAACAGAAACACAGGAATAGCAAGGGGAAACCTTTCTCAGGCAAAGACTGAGAGAAATGAGGGAGTTTAAATAAGGAACCCAGAGCCCGCCCCAGCAGACGATTGGTGCGGTCTCCGGGCTCTCCTATTAGCCAGTGCGACACACCCTCTGACTTGATTCGGAGCTGAGCTGTCACTCCTAAGCTCATCAGCCCGGCTTCTCCCTGGGTGTGTCGAATGACTAGAGGGATTAACCCCTACCGTGCCTTGCTGCTTCACGGCGGAAACGTGTGCCGTGACATTCACAGTTGGGATGGTGTTTTTGGGGTTGTAATCAATCCACCCAAACACAGCGAGTGACGTTGATACCAAAAAGTTCTATTTTGGTCTCATCTGACCACATGACCTTCTACCATGCCTCCTCTGGATCATCCAGATGGTCATTGGTGAACTTCAAACAAGCCTGGACATGTGCTGGTGTGAGCAGGGGGACCTTGTGTGCCCTGCAGGATTTTAATCCATGACAACGTAATGTGTTATTAATAGTATTTTTTGAGTCTGTGGTCCCAGCTCTCGATTCAGGTCATGGACCAGGACCTCCCGTGTAGTTCTGGTCTGATTCCTGACCTTTCTCAGAATCATCCTTACCTCACGAGGCGAGATCTTGCATGGAGACCCAGACTGAAGAAGATTGACAATCAGCTTGTGCTTCTTACTTTTTCTAATAACTGCAGCAACAGTTGTTGCTTTCTCACCAAGCTGCTTGCCTTATGTCCTGTAACCCATCCCAGCCTTGTGCAAGTCTACAATATTGTCCCCAGGGGTCATTAGACAGCTCTTTGGTCTTGGTCATGGTGGAGAGGTTGAAACATGATTGATTGAGTGTGTGGCAGGTATCTTTTATAGAGGTAATGGGTTTAAATAGGTGCAGTTAATTCGATAAGGGGGAAAATGAGGGCTTTTAAGGGAAAAATTTAAACAGGTCTGTATGAGCCAGAATTCTTGCTGCTTGGTAGGTGATCAAATAATTATTTATGCAATAAAATGCAAATTCTTATTTAAAAATCATAAAAAAGGGTTTTTCAGTTTTTTTTGTTAGATTTGTCCTCACAGTAAAGGGGTACCTATGGGGGGCGTGTCCTAGGCAGGAGGAAAAAGTGCAGCTCCTGAGCTCCACCACCATCTCATTCAAGCTGCTCTACTCCACCAACAGGGGAAAAAATCCTCAAAAAAAAGGGGTTGAGGTCCTCTCCCCACCCCTATCCCCCCAGGGACATTGGAGCCTATTTTCCCCCGGCTACTCCACAAACCGGCCGGGCAGCAGCGAACCGCTGGACCCGGCAAAATGAGCCCCGGGAGCAGGTCTCCGCCGCAATAAACCGGGGAAAGCTGCCTCCCCCCAAAAGGAGATCGCCCATCTTCCGAGCCCGGACCTGTTCCTTCACACAGCGGCGGAGGGGGTTCCCGAAGAGAGTGCATAGCACAGCCCGGAAGTGGCGCCCCGGCTCCCTCCTCGCTTCCTGCGGCCGCGGCTTTCCCCCCGCCCCGCGGGGCCCGGAACCACCATCCCGGAGCCCTCCAAACCCGCGGGTAACATCCCCTGCCTAACATAGGGACCGCCCCCCACACGGGTGCCGCCCCCCCGCACCCGGAGCTCAGCCCCTGACCCCAGAAAACGGGTTCAAGCTATCCCTCCCATGCAAAACAGCAGTCCGGCCCTACGCAGGGGGGGGCCAGACTAAACCCCCATCCCCCTTTAACTCCCCCCTTGGCTACATCCCCTTGCTGTGACCTAAATTGCCACCAAAATTCCATACCCCCAGGAAATGACTTTTGGCAACAAGAAGGGGGGCTGGCACAAAAACCCCCACCCCATTGCAGACCCCCCCACATCCCCCTTTACCGGGACTTGTTGTTTTTTTTGACCCCTACCTTGGAGTTCGGGGGTACCCCATCACAGCCATCCGTGCCGGAGCGGGTGCACTAGCCCCCGGGACCTTGCTCTGTCCCCTCTCCCAACTCAGAGCCCATCACAGCGGGGCCCCTCTCCGACCCTATCCTTTTGGCCCCTGACGGTTTTGGGGTCCCCAAAAATCTTCCCCTTTTAGAAGCCGTCCCCCCGTGGTCCCCGGCTATCATGGGCGGGCCCTATAAAATAACCCCGGGAGATAGCCCGGCCCAAATCCACCAAATTTCCTCTTCACCCGCTGCCCAGAAGAGGACTGCCTCATAAGCACCTGTGACACCGGCCCCCTGTCATGCCCAGCGGCCCAAGCCCGGCCCGGGGACGTCTCACCGCACGGAACCCACCCTTTTTCCCGCCTCCGCACAAAAGGTCCCACGGCCCACTTCTGGGGCAAGGGAAGACAGAAAACCCAAATTCCCTTTATCTGCCTTGCAAACTTATCATCCTACCACAAGTCTGATTCCAGCATTCCAGTCGCATTGTAGGGGACTGCAAACAAAAATTTTTCTTTTTTCCGCTCTGAACCACACACTCACTCCAAAGGAGGCAACCCCTTATAACCAGCAATCTAACTCCCTATTTTTTCAAGCATACAATCCTCCCGCTCCACTCTTCTCAAAATTTGGCTGCAGCAGACGTTGACGACCTCGAAACAGGAGTAGGCGCAACCAAGTTAAGGTTCCCGGCCCCCTGAATCTGTTACAGCTAAAGAACTAACCCCGGGCCTCACCAATATTCAAAAGACCTGCTTTAAAAGGGCCCCATCTGCCCCCATCGAATTGTAAGCTCATGGGCCTCCTCCTCCCAAATGGACCCCAAGAAAACCAAAGGGACTTATCTGCAAGTGCACTTCTTCAATAAAAGGGCCATTCTGGGCCCGCGCTCGACAGAGCAGGGTCTTTATAAGGCTTCCTTACTGCTACTTCAGGATCTTTTGAGGCACACCCTGGCCAAAAGGGGCCGCCCAAACCTCTTTTGAATCACAAGACCGGGCTCCCCCACGTTGGGGGTTCCCTTTGCCCTTTTATACAGGAAAAGAGAGGTCGTAGCCATCCCTTTTCCCATACCCCTTTAGTCCCAAGGATTAAGATTGGGACATTACGTACGGCGCGCGGCGCCGCAGCTCGCCCGGCCTCCCCTGTTGGCCCGGGGCCGGCACGGGTGCTGCGGCTGTCCGCACCGTGGTCCTTCTCCTCCCGCCCGGGGAAACCCCGTATTACCATCCCCGCCCGTCCCAGCTTGAACCGCCGCCCGGGAAATCCCCGCTTAAGGGGGCGCGGCCGGGTGGGCCGGTTTAAAGGGCCAGCGGCCCCTTTAATTTGGTTTAATTGACGCCGCTGGCCTATATAGGTAGACCCCCTACACCGCTGCCAGTGTTGGGTGTTTTGGGGCGTTTAGGTGTAAAAATTTTCAGTCTTGTTTTCCCGTTACCACCCCTCTCACGTTTCTGACCTTGCCTTTTGCCGCCCTCCCCCTGACCGCTGCCCTCCTGACACAACCTCGTCGCCTGCCCCCTTCTGCCTGTCCCCGACTACGCCCCGGATTACGTTTCGCCCCACGTGTACCCCGCCGCCAACGCAAGCAAGCATCAGGGGTAACGACCTGGTAGCCTCACCCGCAGCAAGTCCACCCGTTTTCGCGGGCTCTGGTGAATACCGGGGGCTACTTAGACTCCTTTCCCTGGCGTGGCTTAGCTATCATCCTTGCGGGGCCCAGCATCCCCCCCCCCTTACGACAGACGGGTCCATGGATCCCCAGGAAACCTCGCCCACCCCCGGGCCCCCACGACGGCCGTCCCCACAGACCAGCCATTGACCAGCCGCCATGAGCAAAACCTGGCCCCTCGCCTCCACCGGCTGCCCCTCTGCCCCGCAACCCATTGCTCCGCATCCATTGCTAAAACCTGCTCCCGGGTTTTTGGGACCCTCTTTGCATCTGCCACTCCCCTCTCGCTACGATGGAGACCCCAAAAAGGCCAGGGTTCATAAAGCCATGCTCCATCCACCTCGGAATAGGGGGGCCCAATTCCCTACAGGCGTCCCAAAGGGTGGCTTTCAAATCCCTTTTGCGGGAAAGCCGGGCTTGGGCAACGCCACTATGGGACGGGGGACCCTCTACAGCGGGCCCTCCAAACCTTCCTGGGGGGTTCCGCACCGTCTTTGGGGAACCGCCGTCTTCTTTCGCTGACGCAGCGCTGCTCCGGCTTCGTCAGGCGCGGGGCGACCACGGTCATATTCAGTCAGTTTCCACCCCCCGTTTGTTGGGGACGGACGGGGAATAACAAAGCTTTGGGGCGACATTTGGCAAGGCCTCTCGGGGCGAATAAAGGACAGCCCCGCCGCTCGGGATCTACCACCCTTGGATGACCTAATCCATTTGCCACCCGGGATATTCGCTTCGCCGAAAGGCAACAAGAGCTCCCCTAAAAACAAAAACCGTCGGTCCCGCCGCCCCCCCCCCTTGGCCCCCCACGTTCCAGCGGGTCACCCCTCTTCCTCCTCCGATGCCTCGAAGAAACCTATGCAGGTCGAGAGAGCCCACCGTCCCAGGGAACGTTTCCAGCGTTTGTCTGAATGGCTTGTTTCCTATTGTGGCTTTCCGGGCCATTTCATTGGGATGCCCGGGTGCCCCCGGGGAAATTTCTGCACCGGGGCCGTAGGAGAGGCAACCGGGTGTCAGAAGGGCCCTCCCCGTTTGACCATCCCGTAACATTGGGCTTCTCCGGACAGCACCTTTTCAGGCCACCGCCTTTATTGATTCTGGATGGCCAGGAAATTTCAAAGCCACGAATTTGTGACCGGGTTTCGTCCCCGTTCCCCGTTGCAAAAACCCCATATTTGTGTCTTCGTCGGGGCGAATGCCTTTTAAGGGACGCCATCCTTTTCCGAGGCTCCCCTTTTCCTCAGTTTGGGGACCCTTTCAAGAAACGTTGCCACTTTTAGTCCGCCTTCGCTCCCCTCGAAATCCTTCTGGGGCCCCCCTTGGGTGCAGGCCCATACCCCGACCTTGGATTGGGGCACAGGTAAGTCATGCGTTAGGTTCCGCGTGTCCTCACTTGCCTTTTTAACTGCAACTCGCTCCTCAGGTCGCTCCCTAAGTCTGCCAAACCTCCTCCCGGTCTACCTATCCAACTGGGGGCTTGCGGATGTTTTTTTTCGGGGAGGCAAGGGGAAAAAGCCCCTCCCCACCGCCTTCGACTGTCCCATTGACCCAACCTGGGTGTACTCCCCCGAGGCCGGGTTTATCCACTCTCCGTCCCGGGGACAAGGGGATGTCTGATACACAAGGAGAACCTCCGCAAAGGGTTTTTCCTAATCCTCGTCTCCGGCGGAGCCGGGTTCTTCTTCGTGGAGAAAAAGAGGGGGCCCCCGCCCTGCCGCTTCGGGGGTTAAATAAAAACACCATAAAAAATCGCTACCCTACCCTTGATATGGAATCTTCAACCGCCTCGTGGGGCGAAAAAAAATCTCCAAGCTGGATCTTCCCCGGTGCTTTTAATTTTACCTATTAGAGAAGACACGGGGAAAAAACTTTAATACCCGGATTGCCACTTCATATCTGGTTTTCCTTTGTCCCGCAACCCCCTGCTTAATTCCCAAAATTCGTCAATGAATCTTTCCAGGGCCCCTACAGCTGTTTATTGTCTACTTGGACATACCTTATCTTTTCTCTGGATCTCGTAACTCATCGCCACCAAGTCCGCCGGTCCTCAGCGATCCATACCCATCAGCTTTTTGCCAACCCGAAAGTGTTCCTTCGAACGCACCAGCTTGCCCTTTTTAGGTACACTCTCATAAGGGCCTCCGGAGGATCCCTCAAAACCCCGCAGTTTGCAGTGGGCCCCAAACCGGGGCCTTCGGCCATTCAACGATTCCGGGAATTGCCAAATTTTTATAACAATTTATCCCACATTTCCTACGCTTTTGGTCCTCTGGGGGCCTTAAACCAAAAAGAACCCACTCCCAAATCCGGGCCCCAAAGCCAAGAAGCCTTCAGCGTCTCAAAACTCGTTACGTCTGTTCCCTTTTTTCTCGCCCCGACCCCAACCGCCCCTTAATTCTGGGAAAGGGGGCCTCCTCGGTTGGGGCCGGTGCTGCCTCCTCAGAGATCCCCTCGGAAACCATACGTTGGGGGTTCTTTTCCCCAAAAAGTTCTTCCCCGAGAAGAATTTACCCAAAGGGATCGCGAATTACTGGCCATAAAGCTGCCAAAAGTGGCGCACCTGCTGGGGGGGCTCGCACCCATTGAAATCTTCACCGCCAAAAAACCTCCATAACTTCAGTCGGCCAAAAGCCCAAACCCCGGGAAGCTAGATGTCGCTTTTCTTCGCCGTTTTGACTTCCTGCTACCTTTCGGCCAGCTGGGGAAAACCAAAAAAAAAACCGACGCCCCATCCGTGACTCGAACGGGGGGTCTTGACTCTCCTCCACACACATTTCCCTCCTGAACGCTCGCTCGGGTGCCCCCATGGATCCAACGTTTTCCCCCCCGGGAAACATATGGCGCCCTGCTTTGCGGGCCAGAATCCGAAATGGGGACTTTCTTTCCCCCAACAGCTGGGCATCCAGGAATCCATAAGTCCCTTCACTGGTCCCCGCTACTACTGGTGGCCCCCTCTTGTTAAGACGCAGGGACTTTGTGCTGGCCTGCTCCTCCTGTGCCCGAAATAAGGTTCCCCGCCTCAAACCCGCGGGCCTTTTTCAGCCTCTTCCTGTGCCGGAAAAACCCTGGCCCCATGTCGCCATGGACTTTGTCACAGATCTTCCACCTTCATCTGGAAACACGGTCATATGGGTGGTGACCGATCGCTTCTCGAAAATGGCTCACTTTATCCACTGCCTGGGTTACCCTCTGCCCCCCCAGCTGGCCCAACATTTTTTCCATCATATTTTCCGCTTGCACGGTCTCCCGTTGCATATTGTCTCTGACAGGGGAGACCAGTTCATCGCTAAATTTTGGCGGGCCCTGTGCTGTCAGTTGCAGATTCAGTTGGATTTTTCATCTGCATACCACCCTCAAACTAACGGGCAGGTAGAACGGGTTAATAATAATAATAAAAATCTTTATTTCTATAGCGCCAACATATTCCGCAGCACTTTACAAATTCAAGGGTAAACATACAGTCATTACACATTAAAAGTACTTACAAATGAGACACAAGGTGTGAGAGCCCTGCTCGTGAGAGCTTACAATCTATTAGGGTGTATGGGTGAAACATACGGTAAGAAGTGCCAAGTTTACAATGGTCCGGCCATGTTTCATAAATAGGGGGTGTTTACATGAAAAATGGATGAACCTGCCACCCAGACTGTACATCTATATACAGATAAGTGCCTGTGAGTGCCCAAGTGCAGGGAGTGACAGATGTGTGTGGGCAGCAGTTAGGGATCTTGGTGGGCCCGACCGAGAAGATGTTATTCAGGGCCCTCTTAAAAACTGTGAGGGTTGTGAATGTTGCCTGATCGCCCGCGGTAGCATATTCCAGAGAATTGGTGCCGCACGTGGGAAATCTTGTAGGCGGGCATGGGAGGTTCGGATGATTGAGGAAATTAGTCTGATATCATCAGCAGAGCGGAGAGCACGGGTAGGGCGGTAGACAGAGACTAGGGAGATGTAGGGAGGAGCAGCGCTGTGGAGAGCTTTATGGGTGAGAGTGCTGAGTTTATACTGTATCCTGTACTGGATGGGCAACCAGTGCAGTGACTGACACAGGGTAGAGGCATCAGTATAGCGGCTGGAGAGAAAGACAAGCCTGGCTGCTGCATTCTGGACAGATTGGAGAGGGGAGAGTTTGCAGAGAGGGAGACCGATAAGCAAGGAGTTGCAGTAGTCAAGACGAGAAAGAATAAGAGCAGTAATGAGAGTTTGAGTCGTTTCCACAGTGAGAAATGGACGGATTTTGGAGATATTCTTGAGGTGCAGGTGACAGGAGCGGGCAAGGGATTGGATATGGGAAGAAGGTCAGATCAGAATCCAATAAAACCCCTAGACAGCGGGCCTGCTGCCTAGGAGAAATGGTGGTACCACATACAGAAACAGAAATAGCAGGGGGGGGGGTTGGTTAGTAGATGGCGGAAAGACAAGAAGTTCAGTCTTAGTGAGGTTTAGTTTCAGATGGAGAGAGGACATGATGTCAGAGACAGCGGACAGACAGTCACTGGTGTTTTGTAGCAAGGCTGGAGTGATGTCACGGGAGGAGGTGTATAATTGGGTGTCATCCGCATAGAGATGGTACTGGAAGCCAAATCTACTGATGGTTTGTCCAATGGGGGCTGTGTACAATGAAAAAAGGAGAGGACCTAGAACTGATCCCTGAGGAACCCCAACAGCAAGAGGAAGAGGAGAGGAGGTCGAACCAGAAAACGAGACACTGAAGGAGCGGTCAGAGAGGTAGGACGAGAACCAAGCAAGAGCGGTGTCCTGGAGGCCAATGGTGCTGAGCATGCTGAGGAGAAGTTAGTGATCCTGGGTTAACCAGGTGTTGGGCACCTACTTGCGGCACTTTGTGTCCGCTCGTCAGGATAACTGGTCCAACCTTCTCTCCTGGGCAGAGTTTTCTTATAACTCTTTAGAGTCAGAATCCGCTGGGGCCTCCCCCTTTTTTGTTGTCTTTGGGTTACATCCCCGCCCACCTCTCCCTCTAGCTACCTCGTCTCTTGTCCCTGCCGTGGATGCCCAAGTAAAGGACATCAAGGCTCTCTGGCAACTCACACGACAGGCCCTGCTACGAGCTTCTGCCCGCAACAAACTTCAGGCTGACAGGTACCGTAGGGCCCCGCCCCTATTTGAGCCAGGCGATAGGGTTTGGTTATCCGCAAAGTACGTCCGTTTTAAGGTGCCCAGTTACAAGTTGGGCCCCAAATACCTGGGTCCTTTTGTGGTGCTCCAGCGTCTGAACCCCGTCTCCTATAAGCTTCGCCTGCCCCCGACTCTACGTATCCCGAACGCGTTTCACGTGTCCCTCCTCAAGCCGGTGGTGCTGAACCGCTTCTCCCGTAGATCTGTCTCGCCTTCTCCTGTTGCTAGCACAGATAACATCTTTGAGGTCAAGGAGACAGTGAAGGGGAAGCGGTTCTAACTTATCGACTGGAAGGGCCTCGGTCCGGAGGCGCGTTCATGGGAACCTGAGACCAATCTGTCCCCTGATCTCCTCGCTAAATTTCAAAGGAAGAGGGAGAGAGCTATGGGGGGGGGTACTGTCACAGCATGCGGCGCCGCAGCTCGCCACGGCCGTCCCCCTGTGTGCACGGGGTCCGGCACGGGTGCTGCGGCTGTCCGCAGCCGTGGTCCTTCTCCTCCTGCCCGGGAAACCCCGTACTTACCAGTCCCCGCTCCTGTCTCTAGCTCTGACAGCCGCCGCCACTAATCCTGCTTAAAAGGCTGGTCCGGATTTAAAGGGCCACGCGCCTTTAATTGGGTAATTGACGGCCGTGGTCCTATATATGGTAGACGCCCTAGCACTCGCTGCCAGTCTGTTGGTGTGTTTTGGAGCGTTTAGAGTGTATATAGTTCAGTCTTGATTTCCCGTGTACCAGTCCGCCTGCTCACGTTTCTGACCTTGCCTGTTTGCCGCCTGCCCTGACCGTCTGCCCGTCTCTGACTACGAACCTCTGCCGCCTGCCCTGACCTTCTGCCTGTCCCCGACTACGCCTCCGGATTACGATTCTGCATCACGCTGTACCCGGGCCGCCATCGCAAGCAAGTCACGTCAGGGGTAACGACCTGGTAGCCTCACGCCGCAGCAAGTCCATCCCGCTTTGCGGCGGGCTCTGGTGAATACCGGGGGCTACTTAGATTCCGTTCCCTGGCGTGGCTTAGCTATCATCGCTTGCGTTGGCCCAGCGGATCCACTCCCCCGTTACAATTACTCTTCCCCCGTTGCCCTCTCTGGACTCATACACCACCAGTTCCCTATCTCGGGAACCACCGGAACCACGAGGTCTGCCTCCTCGAGGAAATAGGCGCCGACGCCACCGCACTGACTCCTCCACCACCTCTAATCCACCCTGAAGGGAGTTCGTGGAACCCCAGTCCAAAGAGTATCCTTTGCACATCTTGCCCATTGGACTTTAAGTAGTCGTTATATCTCTTCTGCCTCCATCCTACCCTGAAGACTCACCCAGAGTATCCTTTGAACATTACTTTAGGACCAATGTGCCTTGCCTGACTGTCCCAGGTTTAAATTCAAGCAATGGACAGTGGGTCATTGTTGTCTGTCTCTTTTATGCAATAGCCATAGGTCTCCTTCTCTTACTTATAGGATTCCCCTAATTAAGCCGCACATTATCTATTTTTAATTTGTTGGGTGCCAGCCACTCATTCTGTCTGTTTATTACATATAGATGGTGGAGCTCGAATGCGCTATATGTTTGTTCTTGCCTCAATTGCCTATATCTACACCCAGTAGGTTTGTATCCCGATACAGGCCCCTTGTCAGGCCCTAGGGATATTTGACTTTAATACAGTCACCACATTAGTCCCAGCTGCAGGCTTCTTTACCCCCCTTCCTTGCCTGCTTCCTGGTTGTGTGGGTGTTTGTGTATTTGTTGTGAGTGCGTGACGTTTTTTCCTTTTCCTTCTTTGTTTTACCTCTCCCCCCTGCTTCATTCCCCTTCCCTACTCATACCCCACGTGTAAGATATGGCTGATCTATCCTTCGCTTCCTTCAATGCACAGGGCCTTAATATTCCGAGTAAAAGGTCCCAGATCCTTTACTACTTTCATAAGCAAAAAACCAAAGTTATATGCTTTCAAGAAACACACTTTAAGGAAGGACATGCCCCCCAGTATACGCAACAGGAAACTACACTGAGTGGTTTTTTGCAAATTGCCGGGGAGTCCAGATCCAGGGGAGAGCTGGTGGAAATTCATAAGTCCTTGGCGCCCCGCGTGCATGCTTGTTGGACAGATGTCAACGCTCGCTACATTATTCTAATCCTTAATATAGGGGGACACCTCTTCACAGTTTTTAAAATGTCTATGCCCTAATCAGGGTCAAGCTGGCTTCTTCACTCGCTTAGTGGAGAGATTGATCCCACTAGTGCGGGGCAAAATCACCCTTTGTGAAGATCTGAATACCACTCTGGACCCTGGCCTGGAAAAATTCTTCGGGGACTCCTCACTGTCCTACTCGACTATCAAATCGTTTAAAAAAAGCCTATACTTTACTCCAACTGTGCGATGTCTGGCGGCTACAACCCCCTAGTGATAGGGTTTTATTTTTTTCTCTCACCCCCCACAACGCCTACAGCCGTTGGACTATATTAGTTTAAACACAATGCTCTCCCTTAGGTCTCTACACTTTGAGGGAACATTGTTCTATCTGATCATCCCCCCGTCTATTGCTCACTAACCTGCCTTCTTCCTCGAGGCCTGCCTGGTCATGGAGACAAACCCGAATCCCTATTATTAGATGTTGCCTGTCGAGCCGACATCTCCCAAACTATTAAACACTTTTGCGGGACCATGTGAATGACACTTCTCCACCGACTGTCCAATGGGAAGCTCTCAAATGCGTTGTGCAAGGGGTCCTGATCAGGCACGGCTCGGGGTTAAAGAGGGGACAGGGCACTAAACTGAGTTCGGCCCTGTTAGGGTCGCAGCGCTAGAACTCCAACATAAGGGGGGCCTTAGCAGCAGACACGTTGCGAGAGTTACTCGGGGCGCGCTTAGAGGTAAGGCGATTGCGGGAAAGCCTCCTGGCGCCGATAACTACAGGCTTGCCGTGGTATATTATATTAGTACAGTAATAAAAGTGGGAGAAAGCTGGCAAGGGCTATGAGACATAAGAAAGCCAAGTCGCACATACCTCAAATCAGAACCCCAAAATGGCGCCCTGGTCCATACCACAGAGGAGGTTAGTAAAATTTTTCATGCCTTCTACACGGAACTATATAATCTCCCACCCTCGGCCCCCTCCGGTTTAGGACAAGTCTTGCCCACCCTCTTTTCAGCTTCAACCCCCATCAACTTCTCTGACTTTGAGTCCCCTTTCACTGCACCAGAACTTTCATCCGTTATTCTAGGTCTTCCCAGTGGGAAAAGCCCAGGCCCGATGGTTTTCGGACAAATTTTAGCGAGGAATTAACTCCTTTATTACTGCGGCCTTTAATCTGTTTCCTCGATAACCCTTTCCCCTGACCAGGCGACACTAGCTCAAAATCGCCCTCATATCAAAAACCCAGGTAAAGCCCCTTCCCAATGCAGTAGCTACAGACAATCTCCTTATTAAAACGTGGCCTAAAGATTTATGCTAAAACTTTAGCTAATAGACTGAATTCTGTGCTCCCAGATCTTGTGCACCCTGACCAAGTTGGTTTTGCCCCGGGGCAGAGAGGCCCGGGACAACACCCTGAAGACTCGGATAGCCCCACCAGGCCCAATTCCAGAAAACTCCCTTATGGTCCTATCCCTGGATGCCGAAAAGGCTTTTGACAGAATCTCTTGGCCATCCCTGATCGCTACCCTTCGGCACCTAGGGATGGGACCAATCTTCATCTCAAAAATACAAGCTCTATATCATACTCCCACTGATAAGCTGAAGATAAACGGTACCCTCTAGGCCCCATTCGTGATATCTAATGGAACTCGACAGGGCTGCGCCCTGTCTCCTCTCCTGTATGTCTTGGTAATGGAAAATTTACTTTCCGCTATACGTAACAATCCAGACATTACAGGAGTTAGCATTAAGGGGTCCGAATATAAGTGCTCGGCATTTGCGGACGACCTCCTGGTGTATTTAACTGACCCCGCCACCTCCCTCCCGCCCCTTATATCCACTCTTCAGACATTCGGCATTTGGTCCAATTTTAAAATAAATGTCTCCAAGTCCGCAGCTTTAGGGGTAGGCCTACCTCCTTCTGTTCTTAGCCAGATTAAGTCTGACTACCCTTTAACGCGGCCATTCAAATGGCTGCCATATCTCGGGATCACTATACCAACTACATTGTCAAATCTTTTCTCCCTTAATTTTGAATCAGCACTCAGACAAATCTCCCAAGACCTTGCCTTGTGGACCAAGCAATACTTTTCTTGGTTTGGTAGGGTCAATATCTTGAAAATGGCGATCTTACCTCGAATACTTTATTTGCTGCAGACGATACCTACCCATATTCCAAACTCTTTCTGGCGGCGTGTGCAACGCCTATTTACATCCTTTGTATGGCCTTCCGCCCGCCCTAGACTCTCCCACGCTGTAATGACCAGACACAAGACTCTGGGTGGGCTAGGACTGCCCGGGCTGAGAAAATATTTTTGGCCTCGGCATATGCCCGGCTGCTGGATTTGGTGTGTCGGGATGATAAAAAGATAGGGATGCGCATAGCGCGTGATACATCCCCCCTTGTTTCTTGCATCGCTCCCCTGGTTCTGGACCTCTGCGCTAGGGAACCAATATCATTTCTCTTACACGGTCAAACATACCCTGGCCTCAGTCTGTTCACACAAAACGTACCAAATTTTAATTGATAGACTGGGACCCCTCCTGCCCCTCTCGGACAACCCTGCCTTCCCATCGGGAGTGGGCTCGCATCCCTTCTTCGGGAGTTCCAAGCTAGCTCCTCTACGCCTCACACAGGTGATGGCAGGGAGTCAGTTACTCCCACTTTCAGGGCTGCCAATTGGATCTACTGCTCAAGCTTCCTCTGCTTTTCAATATGTCCAATTGAAACACTTTTTATCCTCTTTGGGCAACACCTTTAACACCCAAAGGCCCCTCACCAAATTTGAGCAGATGTGTCTTCAGCCTTCACCTCCAGGACACTCCATTTCCATTATCTATCAAGAACTTTCTTGACCAGTTAGGGCTCCCATCATACTGTGCTGCTGGGAGAGGGTCTGGGAAAGCAGTTCTCGCTCACACAGTGGTACAAATGTTTAATATTCCCCTAAAGCTGCTGTGGCGGAAGGCTCAGGAGAGAGTTTCAAAATTTATCAGATGGTACAAGGGTCCCTCATTTACTTCATAATTGGTATCACAGTTCCTGAACCCGTTGTGCTGTGGAACCTCTAGAGGACCATGCTCCATATATGGTGGAATGCCCTCCCTGGCAGACTTTTTGGACAGCGATATTGAGATTCTTAAGGATATCTTGGGTCGGTTTATCCGAAAACCCCCCGGAAACGGCCTACTATTCATGTTTGACCGGAGCCTCCTCTTATAAAAAATCCCCCCCCCTTAGGCATCTATTGAAAGCAGCGAAAACAGTCATTCCCAGGCGTTGGAAATCACCAGATCCACCCTCTATCGAAGATTGGTTCACGGAAGTCTCCCATGTTTACCACATGGAAGAGCTTTTAGCCAACACAGAAGATCAGGCCCGGTTATTGGCTAGAACATGGGCCCTTGGCTTCAATTTAAAAACTCTTGCCTTCCGCCCCCTCAGTACGCAGGTCAAAAATGACATTGTGTTCACGGGACCCATCATTACTCCCCCCTCCTTTTCCTGCCCCTCTCCATTTTTCCGCCCCCTTCCCTCCCTTTTGTTGTGTGAGAATGTTTAGTGAGAGAGTTGTTTGTTATGTCCTGTTGGTTTGTTTGATGGCCACAACACATGTCTTTATCTTGCATCTCACCCCGGACCGATAAAGTCCCTTTAATGCTGAGGCCACGTAATATTAGTATTCTCTTCATCAGAATTATAAATCAGGTATTTACTATCCTAGTTAATTCTCTATTGAGTTTAGCATTATTGTGTTCATAATTATACTGTTCCTTGTCAGCTCTTGCCATGGATACTGGAATACCTATAGCACCTCTCGTTAGTCGTTACCCATCCCCCCTTTTTTTGTGGCATTGTTGTCACACTTTTTCTTGACATTTCTGTTGGAATTCTCTTTTTGTAACGAGTCTACTGGTGTAGTTACGAATATTACTGCATTGTCTGTTTGTATTTTGCATCAATATACATTTGTAATAAACAGCGTTGAATTTGAAAAATAAAGTGTACCTATGGTAAAAATTACAAACATCTCCATTCTTTGTAGGTGGGAAAATTTGCAAATTCGCCAGTGTATCAAATACTTATTTACCCCACTGTAGTTTGTTAATGAAGATGGCTGCTGTGGACAATTATATCTATCCATGGCTTGTGTCTTATTTTATGGTCAAGGTGTGTGTGTGGGGAGTTTGACTTAGCAGTAGAATGAGGGGAATGACTCAACATACCTAACTCAACAGGTAGTGATGTCTGGGACTACATGAAGAAAC
The DNA here is from genome assembly GCA_025379985.1 of Phyllomedusa bahiana. Lineage (NCBI taxonomy): Eukaryota > Metazoa > Chordata > Amphibia > Anura > Hylidae > Phyllomedusa > Phyllomedusa bahiana. The sequence goes on from JAODAL010005250.1 coordinate 72,793, forward strand.
AAGGCTTTCAGCAAACCTATATTCACAGAAGATCTGTGGTTACTTCTCCAAGATGTTTGGAAAAACCTCCCTGCTAAGTTCTTTCAAAAACTCTCTACAAATACCTAAAAGTGATGCTGTTTGAAAAGCGGACGGTGATGACACCAAATATTGATTTGATTTAGGTCTCTCTCTTTTTGATTTATGTTACATTTTGTTAATTGAGATTAACAATTACTCTACAGCATTTTTCCACACCTGTCTAAAACTTTTGCACAGTACTGTATTGTTAAACATAGGGCTCTATCATTACCTCCCACCCTATCTAAAATAGGTCTGCCTTAATTAGCCAACCATTAACCCCTTAAGGACCCTGGATGTAGGAGTATGTCCCGGGGTTCATAATGGGCTCTGCAGGGGGATCGCTCCGCGACCCCTCTGCACAGCTGCTGGGGGTTAGCGGCTAATCGGCGCTAACAACCGGCCGCTACAGCGCGACTAGGCAGCGCCGCCTGCCCGCGCTGTTTAACCCTTCAGATGCCGCGGCAAAGATGGCCGCGGAGTCTGAATGAATGACGATCGGTGACGCGCACGATCGTCAGGGTGATTGGCATCGCCACAGCATAGCTGCAGTGATCCGACCCCCGGACATGGCAGCAGGGAGTCTTGGGAAGGCTCCTGTCACTTCCATGTCCTGGTTTGCCCCACTCCCGTCCGCAGACAGGAAGTGGGGAAACCGCCATCTTGGTACAGTCTAATGCATTGCATATGCAATGCATTAGACTGTATTGACAATCTCGCCACCTAGTGGTCAAGCACCATAGGTGGCCTCAATGTTAAAGTAAAAAAAAATAAAATAAAGTTTTACAGTACAAAAAAAAGTATTAAAAGTTCAAATCACCCCCCTTTTCCCATTTTACAAATAAAAATAAAATAAAAAAAGTTACACATATTTGGTATCGCTGCATCCGAAAAAGTCCAATCTATAGAAATATAACATTTATCCCGTACGCTGAACACCGTAGCAGAAAAAAAATTCCAATTGCCAAAATTGCATTTTTTGGTCATTTTACGTCACTTAAAAAATTGAATAAAAGTGATCAAAAAAGTCACATACATTCCAAACTGCTAGCGATAAAAAGTACACCTCAGCCCGCAAAAAATGCACCGTCACTGACATCCGTAGGTGTTAGTACAAAAACGTTGTTGGTCGCACAAACTGGTGCCACGGCGCAAATTTCAAAAATAGAAAAAGTTTGGAATTTTTTTACGGTACCAAAACATAACGGAAACCCTACATGTTTGGTATTTTCGGATGCGTATCAACCTGTAGATTACAGATAACACATTGTATTGACCGAAGATTTAACGCCGCAAAAGCAAAACCCCCGCAAACATGGCGAAAATACGTTTTTTTTCACAATTTGTCCCACTTGGAATTTTTTTGTGGTTTCCCAGTATATTCTATAGTATAGTGAATAACACCATTAGAAAGTACATCTTGTCCCGCAAAATAAAAGCCCTCATGTGTCTAAGTAGATGAAAAAATAAAAAAGTTATGGCTCTGGTAAGGCAAGAAGGGAAAAACGATCGTGTCAACAAAAAAAAACGCCGGGTCCTTAAAGGGGATTTGCCAAGAATCTAGTTACCTACCTCTTATCAGCACGGGAGCAGGATATATACAAATCATGCTGAGTCATGAAGCTGCAGGGGAGAGAGGGAGGAGGTGAGTGAGGAGTGAGGAATCCAAGGGAGCTTCTCAAAACTTAAGTGGAAATAATAACAGTACAAGAGTGGATTCTCAATACAGCAAGACAGCCTCATAGACTGCACTGTCTACCCGGTGCCTTAAAAGCTCATTCATTTTGCCTGTCATCAAATAAGAAGTGTTTCATGCAAGTGCGGCGTGTCAGCTCCTGGGTCGTGTCTAGTGGAAGCTTTCAGGTAACTAAGAGGGATTTGGAAATGCTGTAGCTCAGAGTTATTACTTTTTGTAATCACATATATTTAGCAAAGTGATTAAATACCCATTTTGGAGGTTCACACGTCAACATTACATGGTGGCAAAACCCCTTTAAGGGGTTAAACACGTTATATCCCTCTAAATTACAGCAAACACATTTACTGTATCATTCCACATAAGTAGGCAGGCTACAAGCTGGTACAATATTTTCTCTGATAAATGCAATTTAGAATACTCCTCTCCATCATGTCTCTTTCCCCATGGACCAAAGTCATCACAACTTCAATAGTCCCTCAATTTGTGCGGCAAGATCGGTCCAGAAGAGAGAGGCTTTAATAATCAACAGCCTGACTGTAATTCTCTAATGGCAGAGTCAGTAATCTTCCGCGGTCCCTTTTCCCCCACTGTCCCAAAATTAGCTTATCTTTCCAGCTGTTTTTACTACATATCCCAGCATGCTTTGCTGACTCTGCCAATAATTTTTAATCAAGTCAGTGTTAGAGTTAAAAGCCACATATGATGTAATAAGGAGATGACTTATGAGGGTCCCTGGGGCCTTTCCATTAGAAAACAAGGATGATGAATGTAGTAATATCGAGTGAATGTCACACGTAGGATTAATTTACCTGCTGGTATGAGACGTGAGCTCAGTGTAAATCAGTAACATGTAGCGCCATGATGTTTCAAAATATCAAAAACATTAAACTAATATTTTTCTAATTTAGAACCGCATCTATGAACCAGAGCAGGGGCATAACTAGTATTCATAGGGCCGCACGGCAAAATAAGACGGGTCCCCACCACCTAATGCTGGGAAACTCAAGCACCAGTATAGGTAGCAATCATTAAAGCTATAAATAATATGCTATAGATCAGGGAGCCCACATAATAAGGGTAGGTAGAGGAAAATTATCTACAGAATGTACAATCTTCTTGTACCTGAGTGGACGCCCACAAGCTCTGGGCCCTATAGCAGCTGCTATGGCTGTTACTGCTATAGTTACACCCATGAGCCACAGTAAATGTGTGACAAAAACGCTGGAGCCCCTAATACCTCATTTAGGCTATGTTCACACGGCGTAATTTTGGCATGCATGTCGCCACGTATTTGCACTCCAACATGGGCGAGATGCGCGCCGCAATTACAGTAATCCATAGTTATGGATTAACGATCGTACAATACGATCGTATTGTAACCGCCGGTAGATAAGCCAAATGCAAAAACCGCCGCGTGTTATGCATGTATTTGGGGTGGGCGGGCTGCCCCCCCCCCCCCCCGCGCCGCGGGAGTACGCGCTGATCAATTTGAGCTCCCGAGACACCCGATGTACTGCGGCGCGTACTGTATGCGCCGCAGTACTTCGTATGAACTTAGCCTTAAGGTAATTTGGCTAACTGGAAATCCATGGTGCTTCAGGAGTGCTAAGAGTTGTGACTGTTATTTTGATGACATGCACCAATCAGCCATAATATTAATTCTATTAATTCACCGTTTGTCTCTTTGCCCCTTCCTTGTAGTTTGTAAGCCTTCGCGGGCAGGGTCCTCTCTCCCTCTGTACCGGTTGTTAGTCATTTATCATCACCATTGTAATGCAGAGGTGGATTCGCTGGACCACCGCAAGCGATGATAGTTAAGCCACGCCAGGGAGCGGAGTCTAAGTAGCCCCCGGTATCCACCAGAGCCCGCCGCAAAGCGGGATGGACTTGCTGCGGCGTGAGGCTACCAGGTCGCTACCCCTGACGTGACTTGCTTGCGATGGCGGCCGGGGTACAGCGTGGTACAAAGACGTAATCCAGAGACGTAGTCGGGGACAGGCAGAAGGTCAGGGCAGGCGGCAGAGGTTTGTTGTCAGAGACAGGCAGACGGTCAGGGCAGGCGGCAAACAGGCGGCAGAAAAAAGCCGGAGGTAAGGGTAGACAAACGGACTTTGAATAGACAAAAACACCCCAAACACACCCAAGAATGGCAGTGAGTGTGGGGCGTGCACACAAATAGGGTCAGCGGCCGCAAAGACCAAATTCCGGGCGTTTCCCCTTTAAATCCGACCGCCGTCTCGGCGCACCCTAAGCAAAGGGGCCACTGGCACCCGTCGTGGGGAACGGGAGCGGGGACTGGTGATGGGGTTTCCCCGGCCAAAGAGCAAAAGGGAAAGGGCTGCGGGCCCCGGCCCCTGTGACGTCCCCCTCCCCCCAGATCTCCCCCTTTTTTTGGGAAATTTAGGAGGAGACGGGGGAAATTTGGGCCCTTTTGGCCCCTAAGCTCCTCCGGACGGAAGCCTTCCATTCAATAAGGAAGAACCCCTTCCCCCCAGTTTTTCCTCCAACACCCCCCTTTAACCTCAAAGGTTATCTGTATAGGACAGGAAAGGTGAGACGTTTTAGGGGGAGAAGGGGGTTCAGCACCCGCTTGAGGGGACACAGGAAAAAGCGAAGGATACGTAAGGTCGGGGGCAAGGGGGTTATAGGAGCCGGGGTTTCCCAGCTCCAAGTACAAAAAAAAAGGGCCCCAAAGTTTTTGGGGGCCCAACTTGTAACTGGGTATTTTGAAGCGGTTTGTACTTGGTGGATAACAAAACCCTATCCCCCGGTAAAAATAAGGGGGGGACCACGAAAATGTCAGCCTGAAGTTTTGTGCGAGCAGAAGTCCGTAGCAGGGCCTGTGTGTGAGTTGCCAGACAGCCTTGAGTCCTTTACTTGGGGATCCCCGGGAGGGAAAAAAGAGAGGTAGCTAGGGGGGGAGGGGGGGGGGGTGTAACACAAAAAACAAAAAAGGGGGAGGTCCCACGGATTCCGAATCTAAAGATTAAAAAAACTTGCCCCGGGGAGAAAATCGACCAGTTATAGATGAGCGGACCAAAATGCCGCAAGTGGTTTCCCAAAACCTGGTTAACCCCCCTTACTGCCCTTTTGTTTGAGGGTGGTTGCAGAAAGAAAAATCTAGTTGAACCTGCAACGACAGCACAGAGCCCCCCAAAATTTAGCAATAATATCCCCTTCAAGACAATATGCAAAGGGGGACCGTTCCCCAAACGGAAAAAAAATCCCGGGAAAAAAAGTTGGGCCAGCGGGGGCAGAGGGTAACCCAAGGCCCAAGGGAATAAAATGAGCCATTTTGGGGGAAAAAAGGGTCTCCCCCACCCAGAATTTCCGTGTTTCCAAAAAGAGGGGGAGATCCCGTAACAAAGTTTTAAGGCGAAAATGGGGCCAGGGTCTTTCCGGCACAGGAGAGGGTGAAGAAGGTCGCGGGGTTTTAGGGCAAGGGAAAACCTTTTTACGGCACAAAAAGGGGCAGGCCAAACAAAACCCTTTACATTTTTGACGAGGGTGGCCACCAGTAAAACGGGGGAAACCCGCTTTGGGGATTAGGGCCCCCTGGATGCCCCGCTTTTAAAAGAAGAGTGGGCCCCCACTTCAAAGGGTTCCCAGGCCGCAAGGGAAAAAAAGGCCCCCATACTTCCCTTCCCCCGGAGGGAGGGTTGGAGATCCTGGGAGGACCCCGGGGCAAGTCGTTTCAGGGGGACTAAAGTGCAGGGGAGGGGGCTCAAAACCCACCGTATCTGAAGAAAAGAGATAGAGGCGTCAGCTCTACATTTTTCCCCCGGGGGCCGAAAAAGAAGAAGGGAAACAAAGCGGAAAAAAAAAAGTGGCCCCACCCAAACTTGCTTCTGGGGGTTTTAGGAAAGTTGAAAGGGCCCACTAAAGATAAAAGGAGAATCTTGTGGTCCGTAAGAGTCAAAAAGGGGGGGGCGAACCCCCTCCCGGGGTGAAAGTCATTCTTCTAGAGCCACTTTATGGCCTAATTCGCGATCACCGGGGTATAAAATTTCTTCAAAAAAGGAAAAAAAAAGGGGAAAAGTCTTGGAGAAAAAACCCCCCAAGTTGCCCGTTTAAACCCAAAGGGGGATCTCTGCAGAAGGACCCCGCCCCGGCAAAACCCAAAAGAAGGGAAACATCCCCCTTCCCCGAATAAAAGGGCGGTTTTGGTCCGGGGGGACAGGGCCGGGCCACACAAAAGCAGGAAATTGACCCGGGTTTAAGGCCTTTTTTGAGCTTCCCGGGGGCCCGGATTTGGGATTGCGTTTTTCCTTTGTTTTGAAACCACCAAGGAGCCACAAGGTAAGAAGTGTTTGGGGTAAATTTTCTTTTAAAAATTGGGGAAACCCAAAAACGGTTTTAATGGCCCGAAGGCCCCCCTTTTTGTCCCCTGTAAAAAACGCGGAAGTTTTTGAAGGAACCATCCCAAAATCCTTATCAGAGACATGCACCCAAAAAAAAGCTGGAACTTTTAAAAGAACACTTCCCCTGGTTTTGGGAAAAAAAAGCTGATGGGGGCGGTCGCCCCGGACCTGGTGGACTGGTGGGGATAGTCCGGGAAAACAGGGGAAAAAAAAATTTTAAAAAATCGTCCAAGAAAACAATCACACAAAACGTAGAGCAGGTTTCCCCCAAAAAACTTAATTTACAAAAATCCCGAAATACGCAGGGGCATTAAAAGGGGACCGAATTTGGGATAAACCCGATACTCCAAGTGGCCATCCCCCCGGGATTTTAAAAGCCGATTTTCCCTTCATCGCCTTCTCCGAATTCGGATTAAGTTTTAACACCACGGGAGATCCCCCTTTGGAAAAGATTTTCGGGGGCCATCAGGGGGTCCCAAAAAGGTTTAGGGGAAACAAGGCAAAGGGTAGCGGTTTTTTTTCAGTAAAATTTATTAAACCCCCCAAAAAGTCGATGCAAGGGGGGGGAGACCCGTTTCCCTTTTTTTCCCACAAAAAAAGCCGGCCCTCTGGAGAAGGGACTTACGAATGAAGCCTTTTAAAAGGTTTTCCCAAAGATGTACTAACATACTTTTAAGTCTCCGGGGCGAGAGGGGATAACCCCCCCCCCGGGAGGAAATTTTTGCCGTTTCAGATCAAAGGGGGAATCATAAAGGGCCCGGGTGGAGGAAGCGTTTCGGCCTGTCTTTCCGAAAACATGTCAGCGAATCCCAGAAAGACGTTGGGAGACCCCGGGAGGGTTGGGGGATTTCCCGGTACGGCCCAGGATCAGGGTTTCGGCTTCGACAGGGAACCCCGAGAGACACGCGGAACCCCCCAAAGCAAGAAATTTACCTAGCTCCCCGCCAAGGGCCCGGGGATGGGTTTTCAACCAAAGGGGGGCCCCCCAAAAGGGGTTTTTAAGGAGGATCTAAGGGGGACCCAAAAAGTTTTTTAAAATCTCCTTTTGAAGACCCAACCTCAAGGTGAGGGGGCAGTAACGGAAAACAATAGCGTTTCCCTTTAAAGGGGATTCGCCACTGACTGAAAGAGACGAACAAAGGTTTCTGCCAAAGGGAATTTCGGGGGATTTAAACCGGTTTACAATTCGTGGCTTAAAAGTTTTCCTGCAGACCTAATCAATAAAGGCTTTTGGGCCCAAAGGGCTGTCCGTTTAAACACCCTTTCAAAAAGGGGCCTGGTCCCCGACGGGGAGAGGGCCCCTCGACACCAAGGGTCCCCCCTCCTACGAAACCCTAGGTTTGGGGGAAATTTCCCGGGCGCACCGGGCATTCCCCAATAAAAAGGGCCCCAAAAACCCCACAAAAGAAACACACGCTTTTTGGGGGAAAGCTGTGCCGTTCCCCGGGACAGGGGCTTTTTCAACCGGGATAGGTTCCCTCGAGACCAAACAAAGGGGGAAAGGTGGCCGCTGGAAAGTGGGAGCCAAGCGGGTAAAAAGGGGTGGGCGGGCAACCCCCCTTTTAAGGCGATCCGTTTTACCTTTCTCGAAAAACCCAAAAAATCGACCGGGTTGGGTAAAATGGGGTTAAGTCATCCAAACAGCTGTTAGATCCCGAGCGGCGAGCCCAAACCCTTTAAATTTTTCCCGAGAACCTTGCCAAATTCCCACCAAAGCTTCGGTTTTTCCCGTCCCCGCCCCGAACGAGGGGGCGAAACTTTCACAGAATACTGACGACCGTTGTTGGTTCCCCCGATCAAACATGCTGCGGTTTCCGAAGAATACGGCCAGGGTTTCCCCCAAAGACCGTGCGGGAAACCCCCAGGGAAGGGCTGGAGGTCCCGGGTTTTCAAGGAAACCCCTCGAACCCCAAAATTGGGGTGGGCCCCAAACCAAGGGGGTTTTCCGACAAGAGGGTGATTATAAGGCCACCTTGGCACGCCCTTAAAAAATGTTTCCCCCCTCAACCAAGGTGGGTGGAGCCTGGCTGATGAACCCAAGCTTTTTTTGGGCCCAACTTTGCGGAGGGAACAGAATGCCCGAGCATTTTGAAGGGGGGGAGCAGGTTTTAGCAATGGGTGCCGGGGCAACGGAAAGCAGGGGCCCGTGGCGGGAGCCGGTTTTGGAGGGAGAAGGGCTTTCAAGGTTCGCAACATGGCCGCTACTGGTCCCAAAAAATTGGCTCTGCTGGGCAAAGCTGTCGTGACATCCCGGAGGTCGGGGAGAGGAAACCCCAGCGGGAAACCATGGCCAGTTCGTAAATGTAAAGCAAGCGATGGGGAGTTAACCACGGGCCCGGGGGCGTATCTAAGTAAACCCCCAGTTTTTCACCAGAGCCCGCCGCAAAGGCCCGGGGTGGACCCTTTCTGCGGGGGTAGGCTACCCCGGTCGCTACCTCTGACGGAAATTGCTTTTCGGTTTGGGGGCCGGGGGAAAGCGGGTTTTCAAAACCCTAATCCAGAGGCGTAGTCCCGGGGCAGGCCCAAAAGGCAGGGCAGGGGGGCAGAGTTTTGGGTCAGAGACGGGCAGACGGGCGGGCATCGCAAACAGGCAAGTCACCGCGCGCCGAGCCCTTTTGACAACCTTGTACTTGTTTAAACCCATTTTAAAGCATGACCCCCCCCCCTCGAATTTACAGCTCCAAAGGGAAAAAAAGGCTCTCTAAAAAAAAATAGTAAAAAAATACCCAAATAAATTTTATAGCTCCAAACAGGGACCTACAAGGGCCTCTGAAGGGGTCGATCAGAAAAAGTCCAGGGGCCCAAACATTAAACAAATTTTTTTAAAATATACCCAAAAACCAATTTTCCCACCAAATACCAAAAATAAATCTCTGAAATGAATTTTAAACCCCCCCTGGGCCCCCTGAATTTAAAGATCCCAATTTTCCCATTTTTAAATAAAAAGAAACCCCGCATTGGCTCCCCCTAACATTATTAATTTCCCCAATTTTTCCCTTAAATTAATTAAAAACCCAAATTGGGTTTACCCCTTTAAAAAAAAGATCCCCTTTTGTCCCTTAAAATTTAAATTTCTCATTGTGCTTTCCCCGAAATAAGACCCCCGAAAAGGGTCTTCTAAAGTTTATAACCCCAATTTTAAAAGAAATTTTAACCCCTCCTCTGTGCCCTGCTGTGTCCCGAAAGGGGTATAAAACCTGTACCAAATTTAAAAGTAATGCCTGGGGCTCTGCTGGGGAAGATAAACACCTGCAGGGAAGGGTGTTTGGGGTGGTAATTGGTTCCCCCCTTTTTTTAAAAAGTTTACATTACTCCTACAGCAGTTTCTGCCAAAAAACGCCCCGGAATTTGGGTGTTCCCCCAGTCCTAAAGTAATTGGCCCCAAAGAATTTGCAGAAAAACCTTTTAAAGTGGATTTTCACAAAATTTTTATTTTCAAGAACCCGGGGTTTTTAGTAACATTTGTGCGTTTTTTTCAATAGTTTTTGATAAAGCCCTTTTTTCAAAACGCAGCATGCTGTAGGGGATAAATGTTTTTTTTAAAGGGAGTTTGGGGGCATTTTTTTTTCCCCAAAAACCTTTCCCCCTTTTTCTGCACCAAAAAACATGTCTGATGTTTGTTGCCTTTTTTATGTATTTTTTAAGAAAATTTTTTAAAAAAATCAACTGATCAAGAAAAGTGGAAAAAAAAAAACCGCTACAAATGTCTGTGGTACATTTTATATTTGTCTATCAACTGTAAGCTAACATCTGGACACTGCAGTTTTTGAGAAAATAAATGGAAGAAACACATGTGTTTTTGCAAAAATATGTGTGGCACTAGCCGAAAAGGATCTACCATTTGCTGTCAAAACCCGCTTTGCTCATGTTTGTAAAGTTAGTGTCAAATTTTGATTCCTAGTCCAGCAAAGGTGATCTCTTGACTAAAGCCGCGTGGTTCCCAAACACATGCTTTCCCTTTACCCACAAGGGACGACTTACAGAAGAAGAAGGATAGATAGAAAGTGCACAAAGGAAGAGAGTGAGGAAAAGGGGGGGAAGACGCAGAGGGGAATAGAGACAGTACTGGAAGAACTAAGGATGTAAAAACTGTGGGGGGCAAACCTAAGTAGTGGGAGGGCCAGGTGGGGTTCGGGGCCCCAATGGCGGGGGAAATTGGGCAACCCCCCTGTAAGCCTGTAGAGTAGCTAAAATTTTCAGTCTAGGGGTTACAGAAGGGTTTTGGGGGAATTTCCTTTTTGGAAAAGAGAGGGGTAGTGCGTCATGGGAGCTGAAAAGAGAAGGATCAACTTTATTGGGGGGGAAAAGTGTTCTCCTTTCAGGGGTTTGTCTGTGGAAAATTTGGGGAATTGTCCCTTTAAAGAACCCCGGGGTTTCCAACATCATCTATTTAACCTTTTTAAAGGGGCCCCCAAAGCCAAAACAAATGGGGCCCCCACCCCTTACTAGTTTCTATTTTTTAACATATCAAATGGGGCTCTTTTTTAAAAAAAGGGGCCCATTACAGGAGTACTTTCCCATTGGCACACCTAAATTACCAACCCTTTGCTATCTTATTTTTTAAAAAGTTCAAATTTAAACGTTCCAAAAAAGTTTTTGCTGTGAGTAAAGCAGTCGAATTGGATTAATGAGCAATTTGCACCGTAGGAACATCCATTTAACTTTTCCAACAATTTTCTGGCAGTAATCCCCTTTTTTTAAGTACAAAAAACTTAAACCTGCCACAAGACCTGCAGTTCTGGGGAAATTTTGTTACCCCCTTTAACTAGCCAACTTTTTTCTCAAAGTTTTTTTGTGTTTAAAAAAAAAATGGGCCCCCAAAAAGGGACCCAACTATGACAGATTGTTCGCTTGCCGCCTAAATTATTCCATCCCTTAACAAACCCATTGTCCCCAAAAATAATCAATTGCTATTCACCCCGAAACTGTTTTTGGGGGTTTTAAAAGTTAGGCAGTTTTTTGCTGGGTCATAAAACACTTTTTTGGGATTGTTTAAGCACATTGTTTTAGCAGGTTTTTTTAGTTTTTTCCCGAAAAAGGCTGCTTCACACATTCGCTTTTTTAGATGCCATTTTTGAGCCAAAACCAGAAATGGGGGCCACTTAATTAAGGAAAGATAGAGACTTCTTATTTTAAATCCATTCTTGGTTTTGGCTTGAAAAACCGCATCTTAACAGCAAATATCCATCATGATTTTTTCTCAAATTAAAAAATATATCAAAACCCGGGATATTTTTTTCCTGACCCCTGGTAGTCGGTTCAAACATGGTTTTAACCCCCCTTGCTTGTTACTGCCCCTCAAACCCTACCCTAACAAAATTGCAGCTTTGCAGGGTAAAAATATTGTTTGCCAGCTGATGCTTTCTAAGCCCCAAGTACTTCTTTGAGTGCTACTAAAAAAAAGGTATAACAAGCTCTACCAGATTTGTTTGGGTGGTGCAGACCACGGTTTTTTCTGAAAACCCTTGGGCAAACCCAAAAAAATGGGTACCCCACATTTCCCCCTTCCAAAAACCCCCCAACTCAAACCTCTGGGAAAAGGGGAAACCCCAACCAAAAAGCTCTTTTCTCCAAACAAACCCCAACCCATATAGTATTTGTCTAAAAGTCCCCTTTATGTCCAAAACTCAAATATAGGGAGGACCCCAACAAGCAGCTCATATCTCAGCATCCTTGACGACTGTGAGAGCAAAAAAAGTTTAAAGGCCCTTGGGCTAAGAGATACAGTAGTCAACCACATTTAGGAGCCCCAGGGCAAAAAGTAAAGAAAAGGGGTAAATTTTTTACCCAACTGGGGGACAGTTTTATTGCTTGGGCTAAAGGGAAAAATTTATTGGCACACGTATCAATATCCAAATCATACATATCTTAAATTTTAATTAGTCCCCTTCTTCTGGGGCCTTCCCTTTTGATGATCATAAATTTTTAATTTTGTTGTACTCAATAATGTCATACATGTGGCCTGATAGTGTATGTTATTTATAATAAATTTTAAAGTCTTTTTATGATTGACATAGAGAGAAAAGGAAGAAGAAAAGACCACAGCCCCCCCTAGATTTAATTAAAAACACTTATTTTATTTCACAAAAAAGTCAATCAAAACGCTCACCTTTTGACATTGTGCTATGACTCAGAGGCACCACTATCCGCTCATGTGTTACTCTGAATGGCGAAAAAACCCTTTTGGGAAAACGCCACGCTCCCCCTTTAAACCCCTTTTTTTGCCACGAGAAACCTCAAAAGGGGAAAGGGGAATATTACAAGTTTTTTGGGCCCCTTTTTTTTCCCCAATTAACGCCCCAAACCAAACGGCTAACCGGATTAAGGGGGTTGCAGTATACCCCCCTCGGCGCCCCTTTAATTAAAAAAAAAATCCCCTTAATTTTTAAAAAAAAATTGAAAGGACGCCTTTCGTGTCTGAGACACTTCCTCAAGCTGTAAACTGCAAGGGGCCCAAAACCCATATTTTAATTGCTCAAAAACCAAAAGGGAAAAAAGCGGTTTTCCTCTAAAGCCCCCTTTTAAAAGGGACTTTCCCCAAATCAAATCCACCCCTTAAAGAGTCTTGAAATGTAACCATTTAAGAAAGCTTTAAAAAATTTTTTCTCACTACAGCTTTTAAACCTACCTCAGTGTGTCTGGCACCAAGGATTTTTGAATTCAGGGGCGGGCTTCATGTCGCCCCCCCTTTTTCCTCCCTCCCTCTTCTCCCCTCCCCTCAGCACACAGACAGCTCTCCTCCTCCAACTGCAGTAACTTCTATACAGCAGGGAGAGGGCGAGGGGGGTTTGCTGCCAGAGTTAACCCTGTGTGTGCCTGCCTATATCTGCTGCTCACTGCTGGATCAGCTGCACTGTGCGGCTGCTGTGGCCAAGCTCTTGCTGCTCCTCTCCACAGAGTCAGGAGACAGCAGGGAGAGGGCTGATCTATGAGTGGCTATGGAGCCAGAGGTCTGTGAAGCTGTGTATGCTAATAGCAGAGCAGGGGGGATGTAAAGGTTCCGATACCCCCTGCTTAGCATACAAATCTCCACGGACATCTCAAGCAACAACAAACAAACCCTTTCAGAACAGACACAGGGCAGCTGTGAAGTGAGTTACTATAATCACGATGTGTCACTCATACAGCAGAGCAGGGGGGATATGAACCATTCACATGCCCCCCTGATTTGTTCTATTAGTATAGTCAAAGCTCCACAGACACATCATGATTATAGTAACACACTTCACTGCTGTCACATCGTACTGACCACAGATCAGCCTCACCTCTGCTCTCCTCAATCTGTGTAGAGAGCAGGAAGGAGCAGGCACACACAGGGTTAATCCAGGCAGCACAGCTACACAGACACAGAAACCAGAGCCCTCCCCCTCCCCTACAGAAGCATCACAAGTGCCCTCATACTGTGCTGGAGGGGCTCTGTGCTCTGACCTGTATTGAGAAGCTGATGAGTCACCAGCACTGACAGCCAGTAAGATAAAAATCAACAGGTCGGTGGCTATAGTGATTGAGAAGCTGATGCACTCCTACTACCAGGGATAACTCAAAATCAGTAGGACATTTGTAATGAACATATATTGCAAAGCTGCTTGTTTTTTAAAGATCTTTTAATTAAAACCCAATCATTGTAGCGAGACAACCCCTTTAAGAAAGAATCTCCTCCATAAAGAAGAGTCACTCATCTGCAGACAGCTGTTTCAGGTTTCTAACTCCTCCTCAATACAGAATAGGGTTCTGACTAGGGCATTTGATATAGCTCTGGGGGATGGAATTGATCTTGCTTTATATAGCTGCGTGTTGGCAACGTCTCATCTTCTTTGGTAGACTTAGTGTTGTCCTGTCTAGTCTTCTATCTGAAAATACACTTTGTATTACAGGAGTGTTATAATCTCTTTTTTCCTCATTGCTCACTACAAGCCAACCTCAGAGAAAGAGGATACGGTTCTCCTATGATCATTGCTATGAGACTACCAAATATAGCTGATCACACTCACTTGGCTATATTCGAAATACTCATAAAAATAAATGGGGGAGAACTGCGCGAGCATGGCCATCTACCCACCTTCTTTTCCCAGTTCTTAGTGAAATACAAGCAATAAGCAGATGAAAACAGCCCTTTTACAGTTATGATCACACTATTGAATATGGTTATATTACCTGTGTATTATGCAATGATTCTTTGAAACTTAATAAAAACACAGTTAAAATGAAAACAGCCCTTTAACTAACAGCACAGGAATCCTTATTTATAGCTTTAGTATTTGTTTCATTATTTCAGCACTACTTAACCTCACAAGAAGATTTTCTTGATACAAAGCTCTGACTCTTCTACATAGATGTAGAATTAACAAATAAACTTTGACTGTTTACAGCCACCACTAGGGGAAGTTTAGCAGCTTACAGCATATGTACATGTCATTGAATTCCATACCCTGTTTCCCCGAAAATAAGACATCCCCCGAAAATAAGACATAGTGCATATTTTTATGCAATTCAGAGTTTGGCTGCTTATGCTCATGTTTGTGATGAAATCACTACAGTATATTAATTATTGTTCATAGGAAAAAAAATCATCCCCTAAAAATAAGTCTTAGCTTGTCTTTAGGAGCAAAAATTAACATAAGACACTGTCTTACTTTCGGAGAAACAGGGTAGAAGTTGTAAAAGTCGGTATGTAGTAAGCGCTCTCAAGTGGTGACTGTGTGTAACCCGAATTTTATATTTCAGCTCTATGTCAGAGCTCCGATCCCATGATACAGAAGCATTCGCAGGTTAATTTCCACATCTTCCATTTCTTTTCATACGGCCCTGGCCCAGCTTGGCGGCAATATTAATTTCTGATATAAGCAAGTAGGAGCTGAAGCTAATTACTTCCTCCCTCACTATACTTATCAACATGTATTACACAATATATAGAAGTGACAAACCTTTGTGTCCTAATACGTTATAACTGTCTGTGTAACACATTCTTGATAGATGAGTACATACACATTTGCACACCAGGTCATTGTACAGGTTCTGCATGCGCAGATTCATTAAATTGTGAGATTCTGTGTTGTGAGAGTGATGGAGACTGTGATTGCCTGCCAGGGAGAACTGAGAGACGGTAGGACGAATACTATTGCTGACTATATGACATTAAGGCTATGTCTACCCAGCATAGAATAGGATTCTAAAACGACTGAAACTACGATCGTTCAGTCAGTCCATAGACTTTAATAGAAAAAAACGACCTGCAGTCTACACAGGTTGTTTTCTCTCTGCTCGTTTTCTGACGCCGGCATATTTAGCAACATGTTGTATAATACGGCAGTGTTTTGAGTTTTGCATTCGGCTTCCCATGCAATCAATATTTTGCAAATACAGTGACAAAAACCGCGGGTGTGCATCAGAAAAAAAATGGTTGACTTTCCGATGGTTTTTGTCTGATGCCATGTAGACATAGCCTTAGGCTATGTTCACACGGCTTAACTGCGGGGCGTAATTCCGCCCCGCAATTACGTCGTGTGGCCGGGGGTGGGGCAGCGAGCGGGGGGCCGGCACCGCGCCGGCCCCTAGACAGGCAATGCTAGCGGCGCGGATACGCCGCGAGAAAGTGACATGTCAATTATCTCCCCGCCCGGCGGATTCGCCGAGCAGGGTGAGGAGACGTAATGCATAGTTCTCTATGAGAACTGTGAATTACCGTAATTACTGGGACGGATTCAGCCCGTAATTGGCGCACTTCAGCGTGTAATTACGGACTGAATTACGTCCCAGAATAAGCCGTGTGAACATGGCCTTAAAATAACATGAAAGCTAATGTGGCTGTGAGACAACTACTTGCAGCTTGACACACTGAAGGCTAGATCACAGAAAGCTGAGGTCATAAGTGTACACAACCGTATAGACCGAATGTAATATATAGGAATGTATATGTAACACACTTAAAGGAGTTGTCTCCCTACAGAGTTTCATAGGCTGCATGAATGAAATACTCTGCCACTTCCTGGTTCAGACTGACTGAAATTTGCATAAACTCCTTGGTGAATCCAGCTCTGTGTTTTCAGTTGCTAATTAGATCAGATTAGCTCAGAAGCTTCTGAAACTACTAACAGGACTTTTTAGCTGATCCCTCAAACAAAAGCCCTAATTACAGTGCTGTTTACTTGAGATAAATCAAGCTTTTTACTGCCAGCAGCACAGAGGCTGCCATGACCTGTGTGATGACATCACTCACTGCTATCACATAGAACAAACAGCAGGGGGGAGAATTGTTTACAGGTCAGTTACTGAGGGAACTGAAATAGCCAGGGAGGTGATTGATTCACTTGTATCTCCTTAAGGAAAACAGATGTACAAAGCATCTGGAAAATGTCTTTATTTTGTGTTCCCTACAATTTGAAAGCTATTCTTTGTAGCGAGACAACCCCTTTAAGCCATTTCTGAGTTATCTTGGATTTAACACAAGTAACAGTGACCATTAACAGTTATTACAGTGCCTACAGGATCACTCAGCTGTTATCTGATTTGATGTTACATAGTTTGTAAGGCAAAAAATAGACAGACGTCCATCCAGTTCATCCTATTGCGCCATAGTGTTGATCCAGAGGTAGACAAAAACCTCCCATGAGGTAGAAGCCAGTTGTCCTTATTTTAGGGAAAAATTCCTTCCCAATCTGGCAATCGGAATAAATCCCTGGATCAACGACCCTTCTCCAGAATCCTAGTCACTATAACTTGTTATATTATTACTCTCTAGAAATGTATCCAGACCCTTTATGAACTCTGCTAGTGAATTCACCATGACAGTTTCCTCTGATAGAGAGTTCCACAGTCTCACTGCTCTTACAGTAAAGAAACCCTTTCTATGTATATGTAGAAGCTTTCTTTCCTCTTGGTGTAGAGGATGCCCCCCTTGTTCTAGATACAGCCCTGGGTATAAATAAATCTTGGGAGAGATCTCTATATTGACCTTTGATGTATTTAAACATATTTATTATGTCCCCCCCGAAGCCGTCTTTTCTCTAAACTAAATAACCCTAATCTTGCTAATCTTTCTGGGTATTGCAGTCCACTCAGTCCTTTTATTAGTTTTGTTGTCCAGATCAGATAGCTGCTGAGTGACCCTGTAGTCACTGTAATGGCTGAATGTTACAGAGGGGAGCTAAGGGATTTTTCTTCCTTAGGAGGATGCTATTTAGGGTTTATATTGTTAATAAGTGAATTCCATCTTTCCTCAGACACCATCTTTGGAATCTATCCTTGGAAACAATTCTCCTTGTAAAGTCCTTGTGTTTTTTTTTAGGTATCCAAATGCAGCGTAAGCGCCACAATCCCGTAAATACGCTGGGTAAGTATAATTTAACTCTTGTCCTAGAACCAGATTATGTTCCTCCAGAAACCAAGTTGTGAAAAATGATACTTAGCAGTTTTTGAATTGTATCAGTTCCTGGAAAAGCTGGGGGCAATATCAAAAAATCAGTTCTCACAAGGATTGCACCTACTGTTTATAGAAATCTGTCTGGCTATGTAATTGTATAACTCTTTACTTTTATGTTGCTGCACTACTTCAGTAGTCTGGAAAAGTTGGGTGACAGCCATCTTAGCCCTTGTAAGGGTATGTTCACATGATGTACTGTGGAGCGTACAGTACGCGCCGCAGTACATCGTGTGTCTCGGGACCTCGCGCTGATCAGCACGCACTCCCGCGGGCTGGGGGGACGGCAGCCCGCCGGCCCCATAGGCATGCATTACTCATAGACATGTCACTTATCTCCCCGCGCGTACAGTACGATCGTATTGTACAAGCGGGGAGAGGAGGCGTAATCCATGGTTCTCTATGAGAGCTATGAATTACCGTAATTTTGGCAAACATCTCGCCCGTATTAGAGCGCAAATACGCAGCGAAATGCGTGCAGAAATTACGCCTTGTGAACATACTCTAACAGAACTGTAGAAGTTTTATCATGTGTTATGTCTTCTAGTGGATCTACCAATCTATGCCCTTGTGAAACTGCAGAAAATGGGCAGTCACCCAGCTTTCCCTCCTAAATTTCCTAAATGTCAAAGCTTCCTGTGAATGGCGGAATTAGTGATTAAATCACTAAGCAAATTTATAATACAGGAGTCTGGTACAGCTGAGAGACAACCAACGAATAATGGATACAGTGTACCCTAAGGGCTTGTCCCCACGGCTGGTTTTACAGACGGTTTTCGGTTTTGAAAGCGGTCTATAAACCGGCTGACAAGCCTTTACATGGACCTCTATGGAAAATCTGTGCAGCAGCCCCCACTGCACGGATTTTCTGCCGGACGTTTTTTTAGACCGCCTGCGGTCAGTAAAACATTGAACATATTCACATATTTTCCGGCGGAACACGAACATTTCAATGCGAAGGGGGACGGGCTTTTCTCCGCAAACCGTGGAGAAAAGCCGTCCCCCTACGGCCATGGACACAGCTCCAAAACAGAGCAAATACTGGTGGGATAATCCGACCGGTATTTGCTCTTTACCGTGGGGACAAGCCCTAGAGCTTTAATAGTCTCAGGATACAATATTTTCAACATACAATGGTCTTTCCTGAAACTACACAAACCATACAATGTTACAAAGATTGCTGATCTGCAGCAGACATGATTGACTGAAAGATGTAACAAATTATCATAAATTGCTTTCTTGAAAGCATCTCTATTAGTAAGGTACATGCAGTGATTGTGTGGTCCAGTAGCACCTCTCTACAGTACTGTGCGGTAAAACATGTCTTGTACTGCTTTTTACATGTGCCAGGATGTGAGGCTCTTTTTCTGATACATTGTATACAAGCCCCATTACCCAAAAAAAGATCTAATCCCCCAAACAAAAAAGCGTTTTCCCTTTTTCCGGGCAGCTCTTTCGGGCTATCACATTGAAGGACTTCCCTTTTATCGGATTATTTTCCCACTTCATTGTCTTTGATTTCTTTTTTGGGATTATGTTGGGGGACTTTTTGGGGGGCTTGGGAAACCAATTACCAGTTTTCCATAGAGTTATGGTTTCAACATACAATGGTCGTCCCCGAACCAATTAATATCATATGTTGAGGGACCAGTGTATGTTAATTATCACCCAGTTTTCCATGACACCTGTCATGTGTGTGGAAGAGGGGATATGATGCTGGATTAAAGGGGGGCTTGCTATTTGGGGGTTTTTTGGAAAAAACTGAGCCACTGCCTATCTAAATATAAAACCCGCCTAGTGATGCTGCAGTATGGGGCGGAAAGTATTTCACTAGTTTACTAAGTAGATTTCCCTTTGCTGGTTTCCCGGGGAAAAGCTGAGGGACAAGTCCCTAAGAATGACTGTACTGCTTGTCATCTAGCTTTCCCACAGACAAATGTAACCAAGAAACAGGAGTTTAAACTAAAGGTAAATGTCCTTTAAATATCAAAGTGGGTCAAAAAAATCCAAAAATGTGAATCATGTGGTTATTTAATGTGTGTAATTTTTTTTCTGTATTTCTGATTTGGCTGGCAGCGACTGAAGAGAACGAGGGAGAGCGAGAGGAAGAGGTGGGGGAAGGAGGAGGAACAGAGAGAGTCAGATAAAACGTGAAAAGCAGCGGAGGCACAACATGCTGGATGGAGTCTGTTATCCCTGGCCAAAAATTCATGGAAAACACCCCCCGGGGCAGCCCCTACAAAATTTTATAGCACGTCCCCCCACCCAAACCCCTAGGCGCTGCCCCCCATTCAGGGGTAAAAAGTTTTTTTTTTTCCAAAAAAAGCCCAAAAATGCTGGCCCCCCGGGGATGGAGGGTCAATTAAGGTTTAAAAGCTTCTTTTTATCATTTTCCCCGGAGGGGAGAAGGTTTGATGTGGGCAATGCCAATGTCCAGACCTTAACAGTCCCTGCATGTGGTGGAGCTGGCACACGAGAATGCTTATAAAATTCCATGGGGCGTAAAAAATCCCCAGCATTTTATAGGACTCCTGCACACAGTGTCCACCTAAAGGCACGTTTTATTTTCACAATATAAAGACTGGGAAAAATTTGTCTTTTACTTGCATTGTGCCATTTTTAATTTGGTTTTTGATAAAAAAAGATTGTCAAAGGGTTGTGTCTAAATTACTCACCATAGTTGTGGCATATTATGGTTTCAAATTTCGCCCTAAAAAAAAGGTATGTTTTCAAAAATTTTTATATAAAAATTGGAAGGGGGCCAAAGTGTATTTGGGCTTTTTTGGGGACTTAAATGACCATGCATGCAGTGGTTTTTTTTTCCCTGACTGAATTTTTTCAGACTAAAATTGTGATATTTTTAGTTCTTCCCGTTTTTTGAGGTCAAAAGGATGCATTTGGGGCCCGTGTTTAAAACCAACTGGATATCCATGCATTCTATGGTTATATATTTAGTTTCGTAACCTCCTGGAGAGTCTCAGAAAGTCTATTCTGTGATCTATAGACCATACATAGCAAAGCTTACTGATACTTATAGGGCTACTACCTCATGACGATCAAAGGTGGACTGCTGTTGGTTTTAAGACTTGGGTTTAAGAGAGAATGCAGATACTTTTAGTTCTACAACTTCCAGTCATAGAAATTTACCTATGATTTATAGACCTCTAATAGCAAAATTAGCTGATATTTCTAGAACCTGTAAATAGACCCAGCTTGTGACCTATAGGCCTACAGACTAGCTTAGATGGCTGATACCTGTAGTCCACCTAGATCAGGGTGCCTACTAACTGGGCAATGGAAGGCATATTAGACTTGTAGTACTGCACAGCTGGGTGGACAAACCACCATATCTTACAAGAAACATCTCCTGGACTTAATGATCCTCTACTTTTATAGGCTGAGCACTAGCACTGTGCCTAAGGTTATCATCTGGGCATTGAAGCTGAGGCTATCATCTGGGCATTGTGATTGAGGCTATTATCTGGAGATTGTGACTGAGGCTATCATTTGGGCATTGTGATTGAGGCTATTATCTGGAGATTGTGACTGAGGCTATCACCTAGGCACTGTGGCTGAGGCTATCATTTGGGCATTGTGACTGAGAATATCATCTGGGCATTGTGACTGAGGCTACCATATGGGCATTGTGACTGAGGCTACCACATGGGCATTGTGACTAACGCTATCATCTGGGCATTGTAGCTGACCCTGTATGATTACTTGTGGTTTACACTGGTATGAAGGCTTCACGGTTGGCGCTGAAGTACAAACTTCAACTGCTCTATACCTTCTTTTAGAAAGGAAGAGGGTTACTCAGATGGTAATTCAAATGAAGGTCCTGCTACCTTTCCAAAAAGAGGTTCTGATGCAGCTTAGGTCTCCATATAAGTAATAATGTGTCCCCTACTATAAATCACAAAGAATATTAGAAGTCTCTTGGATTCCATGATGGATATGAAAGCAATATAACCTTGGACTCATGCCTTTATACCGTGCTGGGGACTTGTAAGGCACCTACAATTTACAATGCATTAGGCCATATATTATTATTAGGCTCAGTTCACATCTGCATTATATGTTTTGTTCTGAGCCTTTGTCGCACATTCTGTGAACAATTAAGGAAAAATATCACAGCATGCTTTTCTATTTTTAATGTTAGAACGATACAAATCATGAAGAAACCCGACGAGTCTGGTTCTATCTCTGCCATGGAGGCTCCTAACCTCTGACAGATGTGAAACTGGCCTCATATTATATCATATTGGGCATGCTAAAGCATTATTTGCAAAGTTTCTTTATTATAAACCATATGAGCTGGACATAATCATCAATACCTAGAGCTGTCAATAACCCTGATACCCAGACGACCAATACCTTGGTTAATTATTGGCTTCCTAGAAGAGCAAAAACTTTCTGTTGAGACTTAGTAGGTTTGGCCCTTGCACTGCATTGTTGTGGCCCAGAACCTGCAGCTCTATCTGTATGTGAGATGACAATAAAATAAATTTGGATTTTTGATGGCTACTGACAAGCCACATTGGACAGTGGGGTTGATGGAAATGTATTGGCATTATAGAGAACTGCAGAAAAGTTGTTCCCAGTGTGACAAAATATCCTCTTATGTCAATGCAGACTAGAGTGACTCTTAATGCAGCAATTAGACATATCTGATCAGATCTAATCATCACTACTCATGAACTCAGACTAGGCCATGTTCAGTCATATTGTGCTCATAACTTATCGTCCATTTTACAGCTGAAGCACCAGGATTATTATAGAGTTCTAGAAATGCCGATTGTCCATAATTTTGAAAGTACAATATGGCAGCACAACCGCCTCTGTATCTGGTCTAAAGCCGGCCATACATGTGAAATGTCGCCTGTTTTTTATCCTTCCTGCTGTACTGGTGACCTTCTGGTAAGATTGGGTGGCAGCCCCCCTTTCTGCCACAAAAGGGAAGAATCACATATTCTTTTCCTTCTAAGGGGCTCTAAATGGCTGCTATACACTGTTGCTTGCCCTCTTATCACAGGTAATATTACACCATGGAAACCAAGGTCTGTACATTATTTCAGTCTTCAAAGAATCCAATATCCTGTGCGGATTAATTTCATAACATATTTTTAAAGCAGCAGGAATTCTGTTTTACTGATAAAGACCTTCAAATCCTCTGCATCTATCTATCTATCTATCTATCTATCTATCTATCTGTCTGTCTGTCTGTCTGTCTGTCTGTCTGTCTGTCTGTCTGTCTGTCTGTCTGTCTGTCTATCTATCTATCCATCAACTTAAAAGGGTTGTGCCAACCTTGACATTTACCACCTAGCTACATGATAGGTAATAAATGTCTCACCACTGGAACCCCCACTGATTACTAAAATTGTGACCCTGAGTCCCCCTTCCTTCTCCTTTCATGCAGTGAGAAAAGCTTTGAATGTAACAGTGGCTTAACAAACCCACAGAGGTAGCCAAATACAGTTCTCAGCTATCTCTATCACTCTCATACACTTTGAAAGGAGCAGCACAACGAGAAAGTACGGGTCCCTCATTTTAGCAATCAGTGGGGTTCCCAGAGGTAGGACTCTTAGCAATTAGACATTATCAACTATTCTGTGAATAATGGTGGTACAACCCCTTCAAACACCTATCTCATATCTATGCATGTAAATACCTTTTTGTTATCTGTCTATTCATATCTACAGTCATGAGTAAAAGAAGGTACACCTTCTTTATACTTGTGGCTTTACATATATCAGAGCATAATAAAAAAAATATCTAGGGCGACATGTCAGAAAAAGAGGCGCCGCCACACCAGGTTTAAGGCGCATTAAATGAGTGTATAGTGCACCTGATTGTATAAAGCTGCCAAAAATCTGGCGTCTGGTACACTTTGTATAGTATAATTGATGTTCCTAATCTAGGCGCATAGCAAAATCTAGGCGCATTCGCATGTGTTGTGCCTGGTGTACAACGCGCCTAGTTTTGGTGTACTACAGTTCATTTATATAGAGAATAAGGTGTCAACAGTTTTTTTGGTGCAAATACACCAAAAATGCCGCAACTGTCCCTAGTCCTTTGGAGATATTAAAATGTATTTAAAAAAACCTTAGATTAGCATCAACATATGACAGATTGCACATGTCATTACTGATTTAACAAACACTAGGCCAAAATGGAGAAGCAACGTGTGAAAAATTAAGTTTACTCTTCTTGCTTCCCAAGGAATTAAATTGTATTCTAATCGTGCTGTTTCACACAGCCATAGGCAGTTTCAGGCTCTCACTTCCTGGTTAGGCTGTGGACAGTTCTATAGCAGTGATTGGCATATCAGCTCTGCTATTCCTAGCTATTCCTGTTACAGTGCCATGATTGCTGGAGAATTATAAAGTTTAGAAGACAAGGCTTTTTAAGCAACAAACTCTGTTGCTAGAGATAAGACTTTGCAGGGAGTGACTCACCATAATGAAATGACTGACTGATGGCAGCTTGGAGCAATGAGAGATTGAGAGAGTGCAGGGAGAGGTGGTCAGTAACTAAACAAAACTTGTGCACTCTAAGAGGAGATAAAATCTTCTTTACAGTCATATGAAAAAGTTTGGGCACCCCTATTAATCTTAATCATTTTTAGTTCTAAATATTTGGGTGTTTGCAACAGCCATTTCAATTTGATATATCTAATAACTGATTGACACAGTAATATTTCCGGATTGAAATGAGGTTTATTGTACTAACACAAAATGTGCAATGTGCATTAAACCAAAATTTGACCGGTGCAAAAGTATGGGCACCCCAACAGAAAAGTGACATTAATATTTAGTAGATCCTCCTTTTGCAAAAATAACAGCCTCTAGTCGCTTCTTGTAGCTTTTAATCAGTTCCTGGATTCCTGGATGAAGGTATTTTTGACCATTCCTCTTTACAAAACAATTCTCAGTTCAGTTAAGTTTGATGGTCGCCGAGCAGGACAGCCCGCTTCAAAGTATCCCACAGATGTTCAATGATACTCAGGTCTGGGGACTGGGATGGCCATTCCAGAACATTGTAATTGTTCCTCTGCATGAATACCTGAGTAGATTTGGAGCTGTGTTTGGGATCATTGTCTTGCTGAAATATCCATTCCCTGGGTAACTTCAAATTCATCACTGATTCTTGTACATTAATCTGAAGAATCTGCTGATACTGATTTGAATCCTATGCGACCCTCAACTTTAACAAGATTCCCGGTGCCGGCATTGGCAACACAGCCCCAAAGCATGATGGAACTCCACAATTTACAGTGGGTAGCAAGTGTTTTTCTTGGAATGCTGTGTTTTTGGGACGCCATGCATAACGCCTTTTTGTATGATGTGCTTCAGAAAGTCAGTAAAAATTAGTTAGGAGTATTCAAATCAATAAAATGATAAGGGTACCCAAATTTTTGCACCAGTCAAAATTTGGTTTAATGCATTATTGCACATGTTGTTGTTAGTACAATAAACCTCATTTCAATCCGGAAATATTACTGTGTCCATCAGTTATTAGATATATCAAATTGAAATGGCTGTTGCAAACACCCAAATATTTAGAACTAAAAATGATTAAGATTAATAGGGGTGCCCAAACTTTTTCATATGACTGTATCTCCTGACCAAAGTAAAATTAAAACAGCAATGTATTTGGTAATAGTCTTCATTTACTTTTCCGTACAAGTTAAAAGCTAATTATTGTGGTGAGAAACTCCCTTTTAAGAAGGTAAGTAGCAGCCAGGCCTTGATTAATTGAGCCACCTCTGACCACCTCTGTTTTGGCAGTTTGTTTTTCTGAAGCATTTAGACATGTACTAACACATTGCCAAGGAAGAAAGACAAACTCAGTGATCTTAGAGAAGAAATTGTTACAGTCCACTAATCTGGAAAGGTTTAGGCTATGTTCACACGCTTAATTTAGCGGGACTAAATTTTCGCACCGAATTACGCCTCGTGGACGGGGGCGGAGGCGGCGAGCAGCGTGCCGACGTAAGCAGGGGCAGGCACTTCGCAGGCCATTGACTAAAACACATGCTAGCGGCGCGTATACCCCCGCTAGAAAGTACATGTCAATTATCTCCCCCCCCGGGGCTTCCCGGGCGGGGGAGAGGGACTTTTAATCCTGTTCTCTATGAGAACTGTGAATTCCCCGTAATGAATGGGCCCGTTTTGGGCCCCTTTTAATTTGGGACTTGGGCGCGTAATTACGGACCGAAATAGGCCCTTTTTTTAAACCCGGTGAACAGGCCTTAGAAGGCAATTTCTAAACAATTTGAGTACCATCATTCTACAATGATAAATATAATTCACAAATGGAAAACATTCAAGACAGCTGACAATCTTCTGAGGAGTGGACATGCCAGCAAATTCATTCCACGTTGAGACAATGCAATACTCAGACAAATTCTAAAAAACCCCAAGAACTTCATCTCATATTCTGCAGGCTTTAGTTAAATGTTTAAAGAGAACCTGTCACATAGTTATGCCCTCCTGGCTGAAGACAACACAAGCAAATGTCAGACCTGCTGTTTCCAGCGCTGTGTCCCTTATTCTGTAAGATGCTGAAGTTTTCAAGTATTTAATGCTCAAATCTGCAGTTTTCAGCCAGAAAAGAGTCATTCAAAGAGTCAGTTTTTTTCATACCCCGCCCACCTGAGGCTAGCCCCGCCCACCTCAACTGATAAACCTATTACTTTGAATAGGTAGAAACATGAGAATAACTGCCAGGTGGGTGGGGCTATCCTTGTGGGTGGGGCTAACACCTGCTCATGAATCAGATTTGAGGGGTAAATGCTCTAAAACTACAGCATCTTACAGAATAAGGGGCACAGTGCTGGAAACAGCAGCTCTGACACTAGCTTGTGCTGTCCTCAGCAAGGGGGGCATAATCTATGTGACAGTTTCCCTTTAAGTTCATGACCGTACAATAAAAGAAGACTAACCAAGGATGGCTTATTTGGAAGGGTTGCCAAGAGAAAGTGTCTTCTTTTAAAAAAACAAAAACAAAACAAAACATGGCAGCATGACTGAACTTTGCAAAGTTGCATCTGAACAAACCACAAGACATCTGGAACAATGTTCTTCTAAACGACAAGACCAAAATAGAGACATTTAGCCATAATGTACAACGCCACGTTTGGTGAAAACCAAACAGAATATTGGCGCTAACACCTCATATCTGCTGTATAGCAGCGTGGTGGAGGGGTAATGATTTAGGCTTGTTTTGCATTCACAGGACCTGAGCACATTGGGGGGAGGGGGGGGGAGTAAACTATAAACACCCCTGAATACCAGAGTATTCTGGAGTAAAATTTGAAGCCAGCAATCCAACAGTTGAAGCGTGGACCAAACCAACGGCGACAGGTCTTAAAACTAGTGTAGCCGTTTTTAGGCGCCTTAAATTAGTGTAAAGTGTGCCTGAAAGTACGATCCTCTCAAAAATCTGGGGGGACATGTATGAAAACTGCCTAGATCTAAGACTTTCTTTGTTGCCCATAGCAACCAATCAGAACTCCCGTTTCATTTTTTCAGAGCATTATATGAAATTAAAGGGGTACTCTGATTGGTTGCTATGGGCAACAAATAAAGCCTTAGACCAAGACAGTTTTCATAAATGTGGACCATGGCGTCTGGTATACCTTGCATAGTAAACTTAATGTGCCTAAAAAGGTGTATTGCGCAAATCACGGCGCATAGCGTATCATTGCTAGTGTATGTAATGCGCCTCCATAGGCATATTGCGTAACAGAGGCGCATAATGTATCATTACTAGTGTATATAATGTGCCTAAAAATGGATATTGCGTTATGGAGGCGCACAGCGTATCATTGCTACTTTTTAGGCGCATTACAATGTGTCGTGCCAGGCGTATAATGCGCCTAGTTTTGGTGTACAACAATTCATTTACATAGAGAATATGGTGACAAGAGTATTTTTGCCACAAAATATATTAAAAAAAAACAGCGCTTGCATATTGGGAGATATCGTCCTAAGTGATGTAGCAGAACAATGATCCCAAGCACACCTGCAAATCTACAACATAATAGTTGAAAAAGAAAAAAATCAAGGTGCTGTAATAGCCAGTCCAGACCTCAACCAATTGAATTGTAGTTGTGCATAAACGGGTTTGAACACTCAGTAGCTGCCTGAGAAGAAAGGTGATGTCTGAGCATGTGCGACCAGGACTGAGAAGCTCTCAGCCCTGGTCGTATCAACTGGAGATGAGCTGTACACAATGGATCACTAAAGGAGCAGCTAAGACAAAAACGGTGCAGAATTTTTAATAATGATGAATGGAGAAAATGTTTATTATTTAGTTTGCAAGTTTCCCACGTCAATTTTACTTCATGGCAAAACCCCTTTAACTAAATAATTATATGGTTGAATCTCGTGTGTGTTGTTGTTCATCTGAGGTTGTAGTTACCTAAGTTTAAGACCTTTTAATAACCAGTTTTTTTATGTTCTGATACATAAGAACCATAGAATTTAAATTCAGTGTACTTTCTTTTTTTATGACTGTATATTCTATTTGTCATAACATTAAAACTACTAACATTTGAATTGAGTAATACTGATTCCTGTGACAATGGTACCTGTGAAGGGGTGGGGTATATTAAGTCAATAGCCAGTTCCTAAAGTTGATGGGCTGGAAGTAAGAAAATTGGACAAGCATAGGGGTATGTTCACACAGTGTATTTGCGCTGCAATACGCCCAAAGCACACCCCACAAACATGGTAAAATCATAGCATTCATTGAGTGCTATGATTTTGCAGCGTAATCTCCGACCAATACTGAAAATAAAGTGACATCTAACTTCTTTCCGGCGCATACACACCGGGAAAAGTGTAGGAGGTTGGGGGCCGGGCTGGAGCGCTTTAGTAGCACATGCTGACCAGTGCAGACTTCCCACAGTATGCGCCGCTATATGCCATGTGAACAACCCTAAGGATCTGAGTGATCTTGGGAAGGGACAAATTGTAATGGTAACAACGGGGTCAGAGCATCTCTGAAATGGCAGGTCTTTTAGGGTGTTCCCACTATACAGTGGTTAGTACCTACCAGCGGTGATGTGTGTGGGTCGTGAATTCTCGCCCGTCTGGACTGATCCAACAAAAGAGCTACAAAAGTTACTGCCATTTATGATAAAAAAGTGTCAGAACACACTGAGCAGCACAGCTTATGGGGATATGGAGCCACGGACTGGTCAGACTGGCCTTTATGACCCCTGTCCAGATCACCTTATGTGCATCACAAAACTGGATCATGTCATTCATTTTGCTTGGGTTCTGCCAGCTTTAGGTTTCATCTCTGGAGCGATGTATAAGACATGAATTGGAGGGGACTGGCATCTTTCCAGTGAATATTACATACTCTGTATATACTGAAAGATGTCGGTTCTGTTTACATTATAACTCAACCAGCAGCAGCAGTGTTGTTACTTGTCGTGTGTCATTAATATACTGCCACATAAAAAATTACCTCCTGTATAGAAATGTCTGCCCACGAACAAGTACAAACTTGTACACTAGATTCCAATCTATCTTGACAACCTTAAAGGGCCAGTAACCTTAAATCAACAGCCTATAAATATAAACACACACACATACATATATATATGTGTGTATGTATATGTATATATATATATATATATATATATTTATTTATTTACACACACAGTGGTAAAATCAAGTATTCGATACACTTACAATTTTGCAAGTGTTCCTACCGACAAGGAATAGAGTAGTTTAATTTTTATCGTAGGTACACTTCAACTGTAAGAGACAGGATCTAAAATTAAAAAAAATCCAGAAAATCATTGCATGTTGATTGCATGTATTTTATTACATGAAATAAGTTTTTTATTTAAGAAGCCCCCTTACTCTGCACTCATTATCTGTATTAATTGCACCTGCTTGAAAACACCTCTCCACACACTCAATCAATCACACTCCAACCTCTTCACCATGGCCAAGACCAAACAGTTGTCTAAGGACATCGGGGACAAAATTGGAGACTTGCACAAGGCTTGAATGGGCTACAGGACAATAGGCAAACAGCTTGGTGAGAAGGCAACAACTGTTGGCGCAATTATTAGAAAATGGAAGAAGCATAAGATGACTTCCAATCTTCCTCTGTCTGGGACTTCTTGCAAGATCTCGTCTCGTGGGGTAAGGAGGACTCTGAGAAAGGTCAAGAATCAGCCAGAACAACACTTGAGGACCTGGTCAATGACCTGGATAGAGCCGGAACCACAGATAAAGATTACCATTAGTAAGATTAAATCCTGCAAGTCAAGCAAAGTCCCTCTGCTCATGCCAGCACATGTCCAGGCCAGTTTGAAGTTCATCAATGACCATGTGGATGATCCAGAGGAGGCAAAGGAGAAGGTCATGTGGTCAGATGAGACCAAAATGGAACTCAATGGTATCAACTCCAGTGTTTGGAGGAAGAAGAAGGATGAGTACAACCCAAAGAACACCGTCCCAACTGTGAAGTATGGGGGGGTGGAAACATCATTCTTTGGAGGTGCCTTTCTGCAAAGGGGACAGGACAACTGCACCATATTAAAGGGAGGATTATAAGGACATGTTTCACATGATTTTTGCTAACAATCTCCTTCCCTCAGTAAGAACATTGAAAATGGATTGTGGCTGGGTCTTCCAGCAGAACAATGACTCGAAACACACAGCAAGGGCAACTAAGGAGTGGCTCCGTAAGAAGCATTTCAAGGTCCTGGAGTGGCCTAGCCAGTCCCCAGACCTGAAGGGGTGGGGTATACTGTCAATAGTCAGTTACTAAACTTGATGTATTGGAAGTAAAAAAAAATTGGACAAGTGTAAGGGTATGTTCACACAGTGTACTTGTGATGGGCTGCTGGGCTCACCAGATTCCTCCCAATCAAAAATCTTTGGAGGGAGCTGAAAGCCAATGTAGCCCAGCAACAGCCCCGAATCCTGAAAGATCTGGAGAAGATCTGTATGGAGGAGTGGGCCAAAATCCCTTCGGCAGTGTGTGCAACCTTGGTCAACCTTGGTGGGCTTCTTAAAGAAAAACAGGTCTGTGAGAGGCAGAATTCTAACTGGTTGGTAGTTGACCAAATACTAATTTCATGCAACAAAATGCTCCAGTCCCTCACAGTTGAAGTGTACCTACAATAAATGTTACAGACCTCTCCATTGCAGACTCGCCAGTGTATTAAATATAGTTTCCCCCACGGTATATATATATATAATATATTATATATATAATATATTAATATATAATTTATAATTATTATATAAATATTAAAATATAAAAATTATATATTATAAAATATACACTCACTACAGTAAATCACATTATTGGTACCACTTCCTAATTTCAATCTTGGCAGTGTGTGGCTCATTAAGCAAGTCATGTCTTGTGAGCTGGTTTGGTGGGTATATAAGGTATGAGATAGATTGTCTGCACATGTATCCCTTGTACCTGTCATGAGCAAAAGTTGTGTTTTGTCAGAGTTGCAAGAATTGATGATTATTGGCTTTCAGACCAAGGATTGTAATATTTCTAAAAACTGAGCAGTTTTTAAATTGCTTGCAGGCTGCTGTGATAAAAGTGTATTTTGAGTGGACAAACGGCTCCATTGTGAATAAGCAATGTGCTAACTGCAGAGTGCCACGTGATGGGGAGGTGAACAGCTGCCATGAAGGTGTGCAAAAGTGGACCGACACGCTGCTAACTGGCAGTGGTGCAGCTCACTGCCAAAATTCAGCAAAGAGCTACCAGACGTGTGTCTAAATGAAACAGTTCAGTGAACCCTACTGCATATGCAGCTCCAAAGCAGACAGATGGTCACTGCACCTCTACTAATGATTTTGTATTGGCAGAAAAGGCTTGAATTTTTACAGCAGTATTGAAATTGGACCCCCACGGATTGGCAAAGGATTACCTTTTCAGGTAAATCACATTTTCTGTTTTTCAAACAGATGGACATTGGTGTGTCAGGCAGGAAACAACAGAGAACAAACACCCTGCAACCATTCCTGGAAGATGGAAGTTGGATTCTAGAAGTTTATTTGTGGGGGCATGTTTATGGATTCTTGGGCTATATCCATGTGGAAGGCATTTCAAAAGGCTGGGCTAAAATCAGCTATAGCATTTCTGTACACCACTCACTTGATTGTTTCCCTAGAGTGGATGGGATTCAGCAAGAAACATGACATCCGAAATGGCCTAGAAATGTCCTACATTGGTTGGAAGAGCACAACCAAGACTTTCAAGTACTACCTTTGCCAAATAATTTCCCAGACTCTAACCCAATTAACGATCTGTGGGACCACCTCAATCATCGCGTTCCTTCTGTGAATCCTCTCCCACATACCTTCCAGCAATTGTGGGATGTACTGCAATCAGAATGGCTCCAAGAACTTGCGACAACCCACCAGGACCTTATTGAGTCACTCCCAGCCCATCTAGTTGCTGTCTGTACTCTACAAAATGGTTACTTTGAATTCTAGCTGGTGGTCAAAAAAAAAATGTGACTCGACTGTGTAGGAGTCTCACCCCTGGAAATGAGGAAGTGAACATAGTGGCAAGGATATTATTGAACAACTAATACATCAGCTTATAGACACAGTGAAATGGCTGATTGCAATCACTAACACATGACAACTGGAGATCAGATGGATGCTATTTCCTGTATAAAATGCAACTTTATTCCAATGAAATGCTATCTAATACGTTAATTGCTGCAAGTGGATTTACACTCTAATTTTCTTGTACCTAAAAGCTCAATCGAATCTATTTCACAATCTCCCCAAAAAGAGACAAGTGGAAGAATGTAACATCAAAGTGCAGAACCAGACAGTGTAGGATCAGATGCTTTGGAGCAATGAAGTTGATGTTACCAGAACATATATATGGGTCACCCGTTAATTTCCCCCCTATCCACCCTCCTCCGAACTCTTTAGGATTGGATAGGTTAAAATGAATCCTATCCTGTCCCTGTTTTCCTCGATGGCAGATTTTAAGAAACAGTTGGCAGTCCACATCGACGTGGAAACTGGTAGCTGCTGGTTACCTCCCAAGCAGGGAGAAATATGACCCAGGAATAGGCGGCTGGCACTGTGGGCTGGCACAGATACACGTCAGATGGAATCCGTTGGCAGAACCTGAAAGTCCGTAGGCAGCTTTATGTTAGCTTACAGATCTTGGTGAATTATAGGCTGCATTGTCCAGGTAGTTAACGTGTGATTGAGATGTAATGATCAATGAAGCTCCATGTGATTGCCGCAAGAGAAAAAGAATTGTAGCTCATTTTCTTTGTTGTAAAAGAAGCAGTAATAGTTTCTAATGCCGTACATTAAAAACACATTGAGTCCTTTATATGAAAGCAGCAAAGATAACATCAATGAGATTCCTACTGCAAAATAAACAGGGAGATTAGACTTTGTGGCTAAGGAATTTGAATTTTTTCAGTGTCGTGTGGCCATAAGGACCAGAGGATCCTCGGTGGGGTCCTAGTCTGGCCATACACACAGCAGTGAGGAGTAGGAGGGGTGGTCAAGTACATTCAGCCTTGTGCTTCTATACATGGGCTCCGTAGGCCTTCTGGACTACTGACGCGAGTTTGGGCAGGTAGTAAGCAACGCAGGCGGCGTGATGTACCGATCAAGCCACCTGCGCTGCTGGGTCTTCGGCCTCAGAGACACCAGGAGCTTGTGTCTTGGCGTAGGTGGCATGATGTTGTATGTCCCCACACCAGACGCGAGCATAGATGTCAATAAATTAAGTTTTGTGTAATAATGGAAATGAACAGGGAAAAAGAATTTGACCACATGAAGAAAGAGAAGTGACAAAAAGCATGAAAAGTCATGATGCAGCTGAAATTATCAATATATTTGAAAGGCAATTCTGCCACTAAGAAATCTAAGCTGACTATAACAAGGATGTGTCCATTACAAGGTGCACAAGAGATCTGCGTGATGGGCAAAACCAGGGAGTAGCTGTGTTTTGTCTGGGACCGATATCTGGAGAGTACAAAGAGTATCATTTCATCTTAAACCAGCCACAACCAGGTGCTTCCCACAAGACTACAGACAGAGGAGTGAAGAGAATCATCAGAAAATTTGTCCAAGACGTGGAATCATCAGCTGATTTCTGACAAGTTTGCATTTGTTATAGGCGTATTTGAAAAGGAAATTTCCTCATCAGGTTTTAGGAGAGTCTTTTGAGGCTTTTTCAGCACTGATTTTGGCACGTTTTAATTCTGCACGGAAATTCCTCAAAATACGCTCCACGCTTTGTGTGAGGCATTTTCCGTGCCAAAATAACCACTTCCCATTGTTTCCTATTGGGGTTTTACTAGAATAAAATGGCTCAACAATTGACAAGGCACTTCATTTTACTCATGTAAAATCTTCTCCAAATACTCGGCGCAAATACGCTTGTAAAATCCGCATCCTGCAGCTGTGATGTTTCAACAGCCTCTGCTTTCTTTCTCGAGCAGAGGTTTTCGAAACAATGCAGCTGCAGGATGCAGCATTAGGCATGCTAAGCAGCTCTACCTATCTTTGAGAATCTAAGTTCAGAATAGGACGGTATTCACTAAAGAAATGGACTGATGAACAAACAGGTTCTAATTTATGCATACTAGTCTTAGCGATATGGTCAAATGAAAAGGATCATGTATATTTATTGATTTTTTAATAAAAAGAAATTGAAGCACTTGATATATAACCCTATGTGTGTATGGTGGCATCATATTTACACATCCCAAACCAGATGTCCGGCTGTCAAAGTGCTGCATTTCAGCAAGAGTCACAAATCAGATCTTCTGCCAACTTGCCCATTATTAACAATGACAATAAGTTTACTTTATTGTTCAAGGGATGTTTGTATAATACTTTCTGATAGATCGGGGCCTAACTAATTACCATAGGACCCAAACAACGGTTCCATGCTCCACTCTAACTATTATAACTCTTTTGGTTTCCACTGCATCTCTCCTAACAGCCTCCCACTCCGCATTGACTACTGACGGCCCCTCAAGAGTATGTGGCCCTCTTAGCTTCTGCGTCACACAGCGGCAGCTATACCTTCTACCACCGCTACACTCATGTTTCTTACTGTCAGAAAAATGTATTTAATTGCCTCAGATGTCCACCAAAAGTACACCAAAGGGTCCAAGATGGAGGATGGTATCTAGAAGGGAGCACAGGGCCATGTTAGGTTACCTATATGGGGCCTGATATTCCTGTATTCATGGCAATCTGGGCAATTTGCCTATAGATTGTGCAACTATACATAATACGTAATCTGCAGTCTTCATCTGATTGATGGAGTATGCAGTGCTTATATTTTCATATACATATTATTAGTATTATTATTTTAAAGCGCCATTGATACATGGACTGTACATTAACAAGGGAGGTTACTAATATATCAAAAGTAAAATGATAACAGAGATGACTTATGATCTGGACAGAGGGAGAGATGGCCCTTCGCAGGTTAAATTACAGTGGAGCAGGGCCGTTCTCTTTCCATTGGGCCAGGTAGGCCATGCCCGGGGGCCCAGATCTCCTGGGGGCTCCCGGGCAGAGCTACCTGGCCCGTGGCGGACAGGCAGGTCTGCCGGGGGTAGCGGGTTCGGGCGCAGCGGCCGGCTCTGAGCGTCCGGGAGAGGCTGGGGTTTCCCCTTGGGCGGGCCGAGAGTACGGGCGTTTGATGTGGCGAGGTCCACCTCATCACACGGCTGCATGGCCGGGTCACAGACCAGCATGCAGCCATCACGCCGCTGCCTGCACGCGCGATGCAAGGCGCGGCCGAGCGAGGCTGAAATTGGGATTATTGATCCGTCTGTTAGCTCCCAGGAGGGGCGGGGCAGGCGCGCGAGTGATGACGTCATCGCTGCGCCGCTCGCGGCCTGCACTCTGCTGCAGCGGCACGGTCCGGACTGGAGAAGAGGAAGGAAATCTGGTAAGTGAGATGTTTGTATTTATTTATTTTTTCTACATACTGGCACTACTGGCAACAATGGGGGGATCTCTGGGAAATGGGGAACATACTGGCAAAAGAGGGGGATCTACATGGCCACAGAGGGGGCATACTGGCAACAATGGGGGCATATTGGCAACAGAGGGGCACTACTGGAACACACTGGGGGGCACTACTGGAACAACAGGGGGCACTACCTGGCAACATGGGGGGATACCTGGCAACAGAGGGGACATTACTGGCAACCGAAGGGGGCAACTACTGGCACCAATGGGGGAATATTGCAAGAGGGGGCACTAATGAGCAATAATGTGAGGCATACCTGGAACAGAGGGGGCCACTATACTGGCTAACAAAGGGGGGGGCACCTACCTGGCAACAGAGGGGGCATCTACCTGGCGAAAACAGAGGGGCACTACGGAAAGAGGGGGCAGCTACCTTGCAACAGAGGGAGGATCTACTGGCAACTAGAGGGTGGCACTACTTGGCAACAATGGGGGCACTATTGGCAAAAATGGGGGCACTATGGCAACAGAGGGGACATCTCTGGCAACAGAGGGGAATTACTGGCAACAGGGGGGGCAAATAACTGGCAACAGAGGGAGGCACTAGCTGGCAACAATGGGGGACTGGTGGCAAAGAGGGGGCATAGTGGCAAAAAAATGGGGGCACCTACTGGTAACAACAGGGGGGCACTACTGGTAAATAGGGGATCTAATTGCCTACTAAGGGGGGCCATTACCTGCCTGTAACGGGGCACTACTGCTTATGGGGGGTGTTACTACTGGCTATTAAGGCATCTACTGGCTGTCTCTTTCCAAAAGCCTGTTATGCAGTTGGTGGAGTGGGTGTGGCTTTTTGAAGGGGCGACGTGGCATACTCGAAAAGCTGGGCGTTTTGCCATGCAAATTTTTACGTACGCGCACGCCGTCTAAAATCACCTGCTTTTTCATTTTCAAAAGATGGCATCCTATGTACTACTACTTACTATATGTGGGGCGCCATAACCAAAGTAGGAATCAGCAGCGAAGTGTGATAAAGTGAGGATTCTAAGATGTTTGTGCTGTTCATTCTGTGGGCGGTGGCGGCGGGACAAGGGTCATGGCTGTCTAGACGGAGGAGAGGAAATGGGAAAATGAGGATTCATGGAGAACGATCATCAGATTAGACACGTTCCGGTGAGTCCCTTGGTGTCAGGGGTTATTTGTATTATATTCCATCAGTGCTAAAGTCTTGTATGTAATGGTGACGGGAGCTGTAATGTTTGTTTTTTTGTTGCATGGAAGTAGTGGTTTTTTTTTTTTTTTTTTTAGGGGGGGAGGTGGCGGGGGGGCAGTACAACTTCTCTGCCAGGGGCACCATAGTGCTGTTAAGACGGTGCAGTGGAGTAGGAGGAGAAGAAGGTGGGAGCAGGACATGTTTGTGGGTAGCACAGTGGATGTAGGTCGGTTATAGCAGTCTTGAAGAGCTATGGGTTTTCAGGGTTGCTTTTGAACCTGGGGAACGGGTGGGGGAGTGTTGATGTAATGGGCAGTGATGTTCTCAGAACGTGGGGGAAGGAAGGGGAAGCGGGAGAAGTTTGGAGCCGGAGTCTGATATATATTAGGAAGTGCAGTCAATAGTATCCGAGAGTGAGGGGGCTGCAGGCTTAAATAGAAGCTTGGCAGAAGGGGTTCAGTTGAGTTTAGTGGTTGAAGTTCCTGTTCCTATTGGGTAGGAAACTTGCAACATAAAGGGGTCATCTGCCCATCAGCCAGCAGTGGGGCAGGGGCAGGCAGAGGTTTAATACCCTGGGCCTGGATAGAAAAGTACTCCCGGAAAAAAGAACAATGAAGAGGTAGTATACAGAGAGAGAGAAAAAGATACGCAAATAGAAAGAGAGAAGTGACTGGAAACTATCAGTAAGGCCATGTTCACACGGCTTATTTGGCCACGGATTGGAGCGCACACTGGCGCCAATTTGCGGCTGCAGTAGGGCTACAATTCCGTCAGTCACATATGGTAATCACAGTTCTCATAGCGAAACAGTGGATACGTAGCTCCTCGCTCGTGCGCTCGCTGCGGGGGGAGAAAGTGACGATGAACATTATTTACGGCGCGGAGGGTAACATAAATGCGATTATCTGATAGGGCGGCGAGCAGTCCCGCCGCGCCCCGCCTTATTCAAGAAGTAATGGCGGGCGAATCGGCCCGCAATTACTCAGCGTGAATAAGCCGTGTGAAAATGTGGCTAAGGAGGAAGGTTGAGGCGTAGCCCATCGTAGCCAATTTTATCAAGATTATTGATAAATTTACAGTGCGAGGTTGCGATTCATAAGAACGAAAAAAGTAGGTATAGAGGTGATGACAATAGGAGGAAAGAACAAGATTTTTTGCACTGATAGAGAATGAAAATCAAAGAGTAGATTGCTATATGTTAGTACATATGAAGACAATAGTCTTGATCACATCAGTGATTCAACACAGTAATTTGTTCACTAGTATCCCAAATAAGGAAAACTCTTTAGGGGAATTAGATCAGTATGTTTCTAAAAAAGGGGGGGGTGGGGGGGGTGGACGTACAACAGGTAATACACTGATGTCCTCTAATTTCAAGAGAAAAAGTAGACAAGCATAAATAACCGCTGTAAAATCAGTTACATTCGCCCTCAGTTGTAGGAAACTGATGAAACTAAAAGGAAGATACTTTCTACACAAGGAACTAGAATTACGATCAAAGGGTTTTTTAACTTGTAATAGTAAAGGTGTGATATATCTCCTAAAACGTCCGTGCGTTATGGGCTATGTTGGTCAGACCGCACATAGCATTAAAGTTAGATTAAATGAACATTGGTCATCAATACGATTGTACAAAAAGAATAAAGAGGATATTCAAATAGGTAGAGCAGATCTTAAACAACGATTTGACCGCCAGAAACTAGATGGTGCATATTAGAGATGTATAGTGCTGATAATACCCTATTGGAGACACACCTATTGCGGAGAGAATCGGCCTGGATATTCAGGCTAATCCACAGTGGACAACTGTATTGTGCTAGGAGAAAGATAAGTTCGAGCAGGCAGCGTTCTATATCATTTTGTTCACAAATGATGCGGGGGATGGGAGGGGGGGGAGGGCCTGAGCAAGGATCAGGGAGAGTTGATGATTACTCAGATAATTACTTTTTAACAAGTGGATTCTCTATACAAAAGACACGGCGATCTTTTCTTCCAGTCCTTCAAAGCTCTTTATGTCCCTGCATCAGCTAGAAGTGCTAAAAATGCACACGATGGCCAGACAGCTTGTCAGCCCTGGGACCTGTTAATGTAACTGTCCGGAAACACAAAGGGCATGTAAGGAAGGCTGTCAGATCCTCAAAGCTTCATTTGTTTTCAATGAATATATTTAGAAAAGTGATACAATACCATTTTGGAGGCTCCCACGTAACAATAGATCATAGGCAAAACCTTTCATACACTGGCACAGTAGGTTCTAAATGAATAATGAAACGCTGAAAGTATATTTTGTGATCAGGGAATCATTAAATTGTTTTTAATTGCAATAATGTATAACACTGTTGTCTTGTTATGGTTTTAATGATATATGTAATAGATAGGAGTAGCTACAATCAATATGTAAGGATAAAGGGGTCTTGGTCACGACGCTAGAGACGAAGGCGTTGAGAGCCTTGAAAGGTTGCGCACACAGGTGCGTGTTCCGCTGTCAGACAGCAATGCTTCCTGCTATATTGAAAAGAACTTGGCAAATTTTCTTGGGACTGATCCGGTAGGATCGTTTGTGACAGTAGTCTGGAGGACTCTCTAAAGCTAATGTTCACACGGTAAGTTAGGGCCGTCTTTCTTTGTAATTACGGCCGTAATTGGCAAATATCCGGTGATAAATGCCCTATTATTACGGTAATTCACAGCTTCATAGAGGAAACTATGGATTACGTCTTCTCCTGGATCGGGAATACTGCAACGGGTGAGATAATTGAATGTGAATATAGCGGGTATACGCGGCTGGGCACTTTTCAAGTCTATAGTGGGCGCCGACGAGTGCCGGCCCATGCTCAGTCCCCGCTCCGCCGCCCCGGTCACACGGCTGTAATGGGGGGTAATTATGCCTGCAAATACACCTATGTGAACCTAGGGTAAGGCTGTGTTCACCGGTGTATTTTGCAGGGCGTAAATACGTACACCGCAATTATGCGTGTGGTCTGGGGGGGCGGGGCGGGACGGGGGAGGTAAGTGTAGGGGGTGGCGGCACTTCGCCGGGCAATAGACAATCAAGCTAGCGGAGCGTATACGCCACTAGAAAGTGCATGTCAATTATCTCGCCCGGCGGTTCGCTGGGGGGGATAGGGAGAGTAATCTTAGTTCTCTCTGAGAGCTGTGGATTAACGTAATGATGGGCGTTTTTCAGCCTTAAATTGGCGCATTTCGGGCGTATTAATGGACGAAATACGGCCATTTAAAGGTGTGAACATGGCCAAACGTAACTGCACGTATCAATTGAATATCTGAAATTGTAAATGAAGTTTATGTTTAATTGTAACCAGAATCTGAATAATAAAAGCTAGATGTAAAGCCTGCCAAGGCCCCCAAAGCTGCTGTTTTCTCTATGGCTTCTTCTCCTCAGTTGCACTACAACTCTCAGCACACCTGGATAGACTGATACGATAATTACACCGCTGGCAATTATGAGACCTTACATGTCTGATGCTTTTGCCAGAGAGACTATGGAATGGGGACCAATGGGACTGTCTGGTCAAGGGTTGACTACCGTGGCAGCTGGCTGTATAAACATAGTTGCAACTTTCGACAGAACACGCCAGGAGAATTTAGTGCGGCGGCGTTGGTTTAGTGCGGGGCAAAAATTTGCTCATGGGACAGCCATCCTTGTTGGTATGCCGCCCTTCCACAAAGCACACCACTCCACAATGCATTCGGCTTAGGAGAAAGCCAGGTTTTTAGGGATTCCCCCACTTTATCTGCCAGGTAGTCGCCCATAACCAGGTAGTGCCCTTCAGGCGGTAGATTGCCTGTAACAAAGTTAGATGCCCTTGTAGCAGGTAGAGCCCAACTTGTAGCCAGGGTAGATGCCCTTTGTTAGCCGGTAGGGGCCCCCGATGTTAGCCAGGTAGGTGCCCCATTGTTAGCAGGGTAAAAATGGGTGCCCATTGTTAGCAGGTAGGTGCACATTGTTAGCAGGTAGGTGCCCCCAGTGTCAGCCAGGTAGGTGCCCCCCATTTTTGCCAGGTAGATGTCAAGTTTGCCAGGTAGATGTCCCTTGTTGCAGGTAGATGTCCCCTCTGTTGCCAGGTAGTGCCCATCTGTTGCCAGGTTAGTGCCCCATCTGTTAGCCAGTGGGGGGGGGGGTTTTTTAGTGCCCATCTGTTAGCAGGTAGTGCCATCTGTTTGCCAGGTAGTGCCCTCTGTTGAACAGGTTAGATGCTCCTCTGTTGCCAGGTTAGTGCCTCTGTTGCAGGTCGTGCCCCATTCTGTTAGCCAGGTAGTGCCCATCTGTTAGCCAGGTAGTGCCTTTGTTGCAGGTAGTGCCCCTCCTGTTGCAGGGGGGTTTCAGTTGTCCTCTGTGCCAGGTAGTGCCCTCTTGTTGCCAGGTTAGTGCCAATCTGTAGCAGGTAGTGCCCTTTGTTGCCAGGTGTGCCCCTTGTTTGCAAGGTTGATGTCCTCTGTTGCCGGTAGTGCCCTCTGGTTGCCAGGATAGATGTCCCTTGTTGAGGTAGTGCCCTCTTTTTGCAGGTAGTGCCCTGTTGCCAGGTAGTTGCCTCTTGTAGCCAGGTAGAGCCCCCCTTAAAGCTAATAAAATATCAAATAATGAAAATCACTTAGCTTACAGGCTCCTGCAGGTGGCAGTCCTGCCGATCTCTTTCAGCCGGCGGCAGGGGGAAGTGAGAGCAGCGGCGTCACTCCCTGCAGCCGGCGTCATTCCCCTGCGCCGTTGTGCTGAATGTACGGCGCACACACGGCGCGCGTACATACAGCGGGAGGAGGGAGGAAGAAGCGATCCCTACAGCCTCCTCGCACAGTTGAGACCGCGGGCGGGTGCGGGCCGCTGCGGGTCCGCATCACCGCTGTAGGAGCGTGGGGTTCGCGGGAAAGAGTAGGCACACGCGCTATCTTGCGCGACCCGCGGTCTTTAAGGACCCTGCCGCTGCAGGCGGGGAGAGGATGCCAACTCCCCGGGAGGTGCGGGGGGGGCACCCCAAATAGGCGGGACCACCCCGCCAAAAAACGGAGGAGAGAGGGCATGTATGGGGATAAAATCACCTGACAATGTGAGGGTGGAGGGACAAAGCTCCTGCAGCTATCCAAAAAAAATCTCTTGGTGTACAATAAGCTGCTGTCGAATTGATACAGCTGCATGTTCAGTCTCTCCTTTGTTGAAAATGATTTGCAAGTCTGAACAAATTTGGCAGTTTCCCTGTCGGTTCCAGGTGGGTGAAAAAATTTTATTAACGGATCTTCTTCCCTTTTTTACATTACCATAATATTTCACGAGTTTCCACGCTTGAAAGTAGGTAAAAAGAATATCCTAGCACAAACCTGTTGTATTTGCTGTAAACCAGGTGATCTCACAAGATCCTTCAATGATGACCGGCAAATCAATCTTTATCTTCTGTATATGACTCGACTTGCACAGGGAAGCGTGGTGGAAAAATGCACACAAAATTAAAAAGAAGCCATTGCATCTAAGGGACTCTCAATGCTGGAGTCACCGATTTACAAATATAAATACACAAACCTTTTTTTGTAAAGACCAACGGGGCAAGAACCAAGTCAGCAATCACAGCCATTAAAGAATGAAAAAGGCAGCACTCCCAACTTAAAGGGGAGCCCTTGTGGACATGTCAAAAAAAAAGTGAAACCATTTTTTTCATTTGAAGTTGGGAGTGCTGCCTTTTTCATTTTTTAATTAGGTAGATATATTAATAGATATGAAAAAATATAAGTAAATAGATAGATATAAGATAGATATTATATAGATATGAGATAAGTAAATACTTATGAGGTAAATATATATATACAAGATAAGTATTTGATCACCGACTAAAACAGAACTTAATTTTGGAAAGAACTTTTGTTTGAAATTACAGGGGTCGTTTTTTTGAGTTCTTGACCATGTTGCACAAAAACGCAGCGGGGTTTTTGGGCCCACTCCCCCTATAGATCTTCTCCAATTTTTCGGGTTTTTTGTGGCGTCGCTATATTGCTTTCAGCTCCCCCCAAAAATTTTCAATGGGTTCGGTCTGGAACGGGCTACCCCACCTGGACCTTGAAAATGATTCTTACGGAGCCCTCCTTAGTTCCCTGGCTGTGTGTTTTCGGATCTTGTCCGCGGGAAGACACAGTCACAACCCATTTTCAATGCTCTTACTGAGGGAAGGAGGTTGTTGGCCAAAATCTCACGATACTGGCCCCATCCAACATCCCTTCAATAAGGTGCAGTTGTCCTGTCCCCTTTGCAGAAAAGCACCCCCAAAGTATAATGACCCACCCCCATGTTTACGTTTGATACAGTGTTTTTTGGGTTTTTACCATCCTTCTTCTTCTAATTATACTAAGAATTCATTTTGGTCTCATCTGGCCACATGAACTTCTCCTATGACTTGGCAAACTTCAAACGGCCTGGACATGTGCTGGCATGAGCAGGGGGACCTTACGTGCAGGATTTGACTAGCGCTTTCTAAAGGCCTTGAGAAAAGCGCTAGTCAGTGCGCGAAACGGCCGTAGCTGGTTTTTTCTTTTTTTCCCATGATATGTAGTGTTTACAAAAAAAAGCTTTATAAAGAAGAAGACCGGGGAGGCCCCCTTAATTTTTTTACATTTGG
Source organism: Phyllomedusa bahiana (assembly GCA_025379985.1). Lineage (NCBI taxonomy): Eukaryota > Metazoa > Chordata > Amphibia > Anura > Hylidae > Phyllomedusa > Phyllomedusa bahiana. The sequence goes on from JAODAL010005250.1 coordinate 116,143, forward strand.
ATACCATTGGGACTTTTTCATTTTTAGCTGAGCACCGCCGAAATTGGATTATTGGGGTATCTGAAAAGACATTTACGAATGGAGTGAATCATGTCTTCGGTTTCCGCCTATTATCTTGAGTTGTGGTGATTTTCATACTGTCTCTCACAGTTGAAGATTGCCAACACTCTGAAAATCTGAGTTGGAGCACGGTGGCCAAGACTATACAGCAGTTTAACAAGGAAAAGGTTCCCCAGAACAGGTTTCCATGGTTGACCAAAAAAGTTATGCACGTGCTCACGTTTTATTCAGAGGCTTAAATAGACGTATGAGGCTTTCATTGTTGCGCAGAGGTTTAAAAGGGGGCGGCGTTACCTTTATTCTCAACCCTAGGCCACACACGCATCAAATTGTCTCATGATTTCGTCCCAGAAAATCGTTTTAAAAAGATACACAAAAAAAGCCCCCAAACTTTGCGAAGCAAAACAACTAAGGACAGGATTACGGAACCATGTCCTGGGTCTGATGAAACAAGAAAAACGTATTTGGTTCGAGGTATCAAGCATTGGTAGCAGCAACCAGGGGAGAAGTACACAGACAAGTGTTTTGCCTACAGTAAAGTATGGTGGTGGAGTTAAATGTCTTGAGGGGTGCAGAGTGCTGCCCGTTTTGGGGGAGTACATTTTCATTGGGGAACCATTAAAGCCAACATGTATTTTTAACTGAAGCAAAGCAGATCTTTCCTTCGGAAAAAGGCTGCAGGCATTATTCCAACAGGATAATACCCCAAACACATCTCCAAAAAACCACCACTGGAAAGGATTCCGTGGCTGCAAACCTGTGAAACTCTAGTGAACTCCTGCCCAAGGGATTAAACAGGCTGGAAATTAAAAAGGGGCCCCCACAAAAATTGACACTTTGGCACATTTTTCCATTTTCCCTTAGGGGGGTACTCACTTTTTTTTACCAGTTTAGAAATTTATGCTGTGTTGAGTTATTTTTGGGGGACACCAAAAATTAAAACGTTTCACAACTGTACACTGACTTTTCTTTGTATCAAAGTGGGCTTCAACAGTGTTGTCCAATGGAAAGAAATAATAAAATTTTTACAAAAAATTTGAGAGGTGTACTCACTTTTGTGTGATACTGAATATGTCCAGGGCCACATTATCGTTTTGAACACCAGACCATTTACTCGGGGCCCTCCAAGTACAAGTTGAATATGAATATATGTCCCAGGAATCTGGAGCACATGCCCTGGATCTCTGGGTTGGCGCTGCTTATTTAACTGTGTTCTAGGGACGAGAAAGGAAGGAGCAGGCAGCCCTGGACTCCCTGCCCTGCCAATTAGTCTTGTAGGCTGCATGCTGTTTACAAGACATCAATTGGGTGTCCAGACATAAGCCAGCATGATGATATTGGTGTGCTTGTAGGTGGTTAGAGGCATGGCCTGATATGGTTTTCATGTTTGGTTATAACTAGCGGTGTGGTCTGGTGTGATTCATGTATTTGGGCAGGGCCTACTGCTGTTAAGGTGGCCCTGTATTTGTCTGGCTATCTATCACAGGGATAAGCAAAATACTGTAGACAATATGGGTGACATGACAGAAAAGAGACACCTCCATGCCAGTTTTAAGGTGCATTAAATGAGTGTATAGTGCGACTGAATGAACGAACCTGTAAAAAATCAGACTTCTGGTCTACCTTGCATAGTATAATTGATGCGCCTACTGTAGGTGCTTTCAAATGTGTCGTGCCTGGTGTATAATGCACCTAGTTTTGCTGTACTACAGTTCATTTATAGAGAAATAGAGAAATTTATAGAGAAAATAGGGCGTCAACATTTTTTTAGCGCAAAATACACCAAAAAAAAAGTCGCCCTATGTCTATGTGTCGCTCTTATCATATCATCTCTCCACTTTTGGGTCTTATAATTATCTATATTCAGAGGACAGAAGTTCCAGTTGGCCAAGTTTTAAGTACTTAAGGGAAACCGAATAAGGGCCTCATAGAAGAGACGATTCGGCTCTGTAATCTCATCTTTATTTGCAGAGGACAAAGTCCTGAGTTCGGGTTACTGCCTGGCTCACAGCAGCTTCATAGCACTTGATGCCTGAGAACATTCAGTGTCTGTCAATATCCTTGAATTGTGTCCGCAAAACAAAGCTCTACCCTTATACAGTGCCAATCCCAAGTACAAACTGAGCTTGGCTTCTCTACGTAATTAAAGGGGTGTTCCATGAGTTTAAAAGCTTGTTTTTCTATCAGGGTATGATAAAAAATATAAAAAAAAACTTTGCAAGTCCTCTTGTTCCATCGCTGCGGGTGATCCCAACAGATAACGTCTGGGTTCACTTTTCACATGACCCTGGAACCAGTACTATACCACAGCGATCACATTTGGTATATCCAAGTGACCATTGTGGCCTGTGAATGGCTGCAGGGTCAAATGAAACATGAACATGGAAGTCATCTCCCGGGTCACCGGCACGGTCGCAGCGATGGAAGAAGAGGGTTTATGAGGTTTTTTATCTATTTTTTATCATGCCCCAATGGATTATATTATTTTTTAACCCCTTTAATCACATATGGTACCCAAGCTCAATTTTAATTCTTGCTTTGGGTGTAACTGGAGAAGAAAGTTACTCCCCTGTTCTGTAAATCTTGATGTGAGATTTTTTTGAACAGTGGAGTGTTCCTTTAAAAGCTCATTAGCTCAACGCAGACCCTTTCATGAAAGCAGAAGCACAAAAAAAAAACCTCAGAGCTGGCGGATTCCAATGACAGGGAAACACATCAGGAGCATCAAACCTTAAATCCACCCGAGGCTCTTGCTAATCCTCTTTACAACTAAAAGCATCATGTACGTTTTACTTTGCTTTAATTGATTACCTCAGCACGGCTTCTCTGATTTACTGCCAGGAAATGCTCAGGCAGTCACAATATGGATACGATTTTAGCAACTCTATTCTCCATATAGAATTTTTTTTTCTACTTGTAATTTCAGTCCTTTTTTAATCACCATCTATTGATTTATTAAGCTTTAGGTTTATGGTCTTCAGAGTAGATTGAGGCATCAAATAGCACATCATAACTGAAGAAATAGCGCATATGTTCAGGCTCACAGCGATAATTATGACAATTTTCTTTTCGAGAAACGTCATTGTTCTTTCTTGTCTTGAATCCACGTCAATAGGGGATGAACTTTGCTTCTGAAGCACTGCTGGCCCCTGTAGGGTCTCCGGGAGGCAGACATCGCTGTCTCGTACCTTGCCTCGGGGTCACTGCTTCCATTAAGCTGCTATTCAAACCCTCTGATTAAGCTGTGGAACAGAATTAAAGCTAGAACTGGTGGCGCAGGCTATTCATATCTTCCTGTGTTTCTGCAGATACGCTGCAGGCAACAGATTGCTGTACAGAGATAGCTCGCAGCTATGCATTGATCTAAAGCGCCCTTTCATTCACAGGCCTAATTATATATTTTGGATAAAAAGTTTTCGTTTTTTTAATGTTCTTGTACTCCATCAAGGTAACTTTTTTGCCTATTGAGTTAAAACTATTCATTTTTTTTAAAACTGTAAATTTTTATTAAAAGTTTTCAATAAAGTTTTCAATATCAAAATAAACATTCGACAAAGCCGTGAAATATTTCTCACAGAGACATTGTGCATACAAAGCAGTTAAAACATAGTGCAATTTTTGAACAGTTAGGTATCAATGGATCAAGTGTGGAACAAGCCTAGGCAGCAATCCAATAATACCATCCTCTGAAGCCAGTGAACTGCAAGCCTGCAGACGGCTGAATTGACAAAGACACCTACAAGACATACACACACACTAACAACACAGGGTAAGGAAAGGGAAGGGGAAAGACCAAGAACAAGACACACCGGGAAGAACTAATGTTCCCCATTTTGGGTCCGCAGTCCAGCTAAACCGAGGTAGAAAACTACAAGTCATGTAGGATACAGTAAACATCCCAAGGCTTCCAGATACGATCAAATATGTCCAGTTGGTTGCAAGATAGGGCAGTGAGATATTCCATTCGCCTAACTTCCAGTAAACGGAGGCTTAAATCGTGTTGAGTGGGAGTAGATGCTTGTTTCCAAAATCTGGCAATAAGACACTTAGAAGCGGTCACTATATATAGGAAGAGTCTTCCCATCCCACGGCCTAGGGGGGCGTAAGGGACGTTTATTGAGTTAAAACTATTCTAATGGATTAGAGGAAGACAAATTATATGTGCGATTGTGTAGGATACAAACACTGAGACCTCCACCATCCCTGTTTCTAACACATAATCATCTGAGTGGACATACTCATCTGTTTCCATGGTCCCCATAGAAGTTTAAAAAAGAGTGAGCACTCACATGTGGCAACCCTTTTGTCACGAGCTGCGCCCCAGCTCGTGTTCCGGGCTGCGGGCGCACTCGTGTCCACCCTGTCCCTGTTGCGCCTGGGGCGCGTGGCGCCGCGGTTTGCGGGCGCACTCCCACGAGCGCACTGTCTTACCTGACCGTGCTCCTGCTGCTTCTCCGCTGACTGCCAGCCAGTGCGTGTGTCCCCGCTCACTAGGGCGTGCGCGCGCCGGCTCTGTCCGGTTTAAAGGGCCAGCGCGCCGGAAATTGGGGTTGCCGGCCACTGACCCTATATAATGGCTCCACCTCTTCCTTTACTCCGCTGATTCCATAGTGCCTTACCCTATGCGAAGAAGCCTTCGATACGTTCCAGTTGCCAATTCCGTGTACCAGTCTCTCCGGCTTAGGTTTCTCGACCACGAACCTTCGCTGCCTGCCCTGACCTTTTGGCCCATCCCCGACTACGAGTTTGCCTGTCAATTTGGTACTGCATTGCACCTCGGCTACCACCACAAGCAAGTCATATCAGCGGTAGCGATCTGGTGGAATCCCGCTGCGGCAAGTCCAACCCGCCTTGCGGTGGGCTCTGGTGAAAACCGGGACCCACTTAGACTCCGCTCCCTAGTACGGCTATTACCACCACTTGCGGCGGCCTAGCGGATCCACTACCTTGGTCCATTACACCTTTAAAGCGGTATTCTCACCACATTGATTAGCTTTAAATATGTAGGCAAAGGTAAATTCAGGTTATTTCCAAATACATTGCCATCCTGATTTTGCTTCCATTCAAATTTAGAGCAGTTCTTATTTCACTTGCCGGGTATGGATCCCCATAGAGTGGACTGCTTACCATGTCTTCAATAGTGGTGAGCAACAGTATCTGTTAGATGGTCTTCTAAATGAGAGTCAAAGGCTAAAAATCTCAGATGATCTACATTCTGGGAGGTGCTGGAATTGCACAGTATTTTGATACAGGAAAAAAACGAATTGTTCCATATATTATAGGAATTTGTCTTCTGACTTTTAAGCTTGTTGGCAGTTTCCAATAGCAACCAAAATAATTTTGAATGTAGCTCTGGAGAATAATACAGACATTGACTCAGCATCAGTACACGATAAGTACAGAATACATTTTATACTGATTATTTCTATATATAAACTGTTCAAAGATGAACAGTCACAGGGAATAGAGAGCTCGCTGCACATGCACAACTCTCTCTGTTTACCTTAATGGAAGTTCTGAGCACAGTGTATAAGGGTGTGTTATATGGGTGGGGGGAGCAGAGTGTATAAGGGTGTGTTATATGGGTGTGGGGAGCAGAGTGTATAAAGGTTTGTTATGTGAGTGGGGGGAACAAAGTGTATAAGGGTGTGTTATATTGGTGAGGGGAGCAGAGTGTATAAGGGTGTGTTATATGGGTGGGGGAGCAGAGTGTATAAGGGTGTGTTATATGGGAGGGGGTAGCAGAGTGTATAAAGGTGTGTTATTTGGGTGGTTTTGGGTGGGGGGAGCAGAGTGTATAAGGGTGTTTTATATGGGTGGGGGAAGCAAAGTGTATAAGGGTGTATTATATGGGTGGTTGGAGCAGTGTGTATAAGGGTGTGTTATATGAGTCTGGGGAGTGGATCTAGCAGCAAAAGAGACTCAGTAATCATCCAGATCCTGTACCTTAGAGCTGTCACTGTGAGAGGAACAGAGAGAAGCATAGGCAGCCTGTTTCACAGAGCTCGGGGATGGGGGGGGAGTGAACACAGAGAGCACAGGACAGCCAAACAGAGCACAGGGAGCATGTCCTGACCTAAGGTTGAACTAAATGCAGGAAGCCAATCACAGCACAGGGGACATGACCAGACCCCAGGCTACAGAAGTAGGTCTAGACATACAGATTAGGTTACAGCTGCTATACTGAATTATTTAGGTAATACAAACTGATTTAAAAAGTGCTTATTTTTACTGTCCCCACCATTACCAGATATGATGTTTGTAGCGAAAAAATCCCTTTAATCCTTTGTATCTGCTGTAGATTACCATTCTTTAAGTATTACTTTCATGAAATTACCATGTAGTTTCACTACACAGAGGCCAAATACTACCACCACCTATAATCACCACATAGTGACTAATTATTAATACCACCACACCAGGGTCACATGTTACCACCACATGATGACTGAATAATATCACCATAGTCTTACAGAATATAAAACCCTATACAAAAAACAAATATTACCACAATACAGTGACCACCTACTGGAAGATCCTAGGAAGGACATCTATAAAAAGTATCTAGGTCTAAGAGTTTTTTTTGTTGCCCATAGCAACCAATACGCACTCCCTTTCATTGTGTTGTAAGAGCACTTATGAAATCGAATGTGGGGAGTACTGTCTAATTGTTCTTGCTCAATGTTGCAACAAAGAACCCTTCTAGACTAGATCATTGTTTCATTACATGTTATGACTCTGTTTGATGTGTCGCTCTACAATGTGCTCTGTCAGCTAACCTTCAAAAGTGATAACAGTGCAGATACATAGTTAGTAATCGGCCACTCAAAAAGACAGACGTCATCAGTTCAGCACTATTGTGTCGCTAAGTGCTGTTGATCAGAGATAGGACAAAAAAACCCCATTTGAGGTAGAGTAGCAGTGTTGTGTTGTTCCAGCATTTTAGGGAACTTAGATCGTTGAGTTTGCTCTTGTTGTTGAGTCTGGACGTAGTGGTGACGTCTGGTTCTGATGGGAATAATTCACTTCCGCATTGTGTGTTTTTCTTATTCGATCCCAGTCCACTGTGAATAGGTCTTACAGCCATGACTCATCCCTGCAGAGTTTGCTGTTTAAGTCACCCTGTATGCACTTGTTCTTCACACCATCTACACAATGTCTCCTCTGTCGCATCGCGTTTTTTGTAAAACAGTACCATTTTGTGAACGCTGCTTCTCTGAGTGCCCTCATAGCTACAGTGTTAGTCCCTCATTAAAATTTGTTTTATTATGTGTTGTGTAGTGATGCAAGATAGACTAGTTTGTGTTTGTCGTGCCCTAGATGGTTGTAGTGCCCTATGCAATAATAGCACCCTCTTGTGTTGTGTGCCGTTCAGTGTGTGTTGATAGTTTGCTGGAAATAGCATTCTCAATGCAGTAATAGTACCTTCACACATTAAGTATGCCCCCCTTAAGGGGCTGTTTGACCACGGCAAGGAATTTGTTCTGGTTTTGTTGGTGTTCCCATCCCCTGCGTGGCGAGGGAAAGCTTATCTCCGCGATGAGCGGAGAAAAGGCCTCCCCCTTCGCCCATTTCACATCGTTCATATTCCGTACGCAACTGGTACGAAGATTGTGCAATGTACAATGCTTTTGTTCTGTCCGCGGGCGTACGGTTTGAAAACCGCCGACGGAAAACCCTGCAGTGGGGTGTCCTGCTGCACTGGTGTGTTTTTGTTGCAGATTGTGATTGTACTGCCAGTCTGTGTTAGTTTGACGGCCCGTTTTTTCGATGACAGCAGTTGTTTTGTGTCGCAAACCACTCAAAACCGTCTGAGGTGTAAGATGTTTTATAATTTTTGCGTTTTTGGTCTGTGTTCTCGCAAACCCTTTTGTTGCGTGTAGGGACAGTTGGTCCTTTTTTAGAAGTTTTTGTCTCCGATTCTTAGTGCCATCCTCACAGTAATAGTTCCCCTTTAAAGTTTTCTCACGAACAGCTAAAAGTGCCTTTCTTTTGTGCATTTGTGTCTTCACGCACTCAGCTTAAATTTTCCACCTTAGTGCCTTACACACAGCTAAAGTCTCCTTTTAGTATGAAATTAAAGGAAAAGTGCCCCTGACAAAAGAAGTTTAATTTGTGAATCTCCGTGACGTAACGTGCGCATACGCTGTGTGCTCAGGTTTGTGGGGTACATGTGTCGGTCGCTGTTGACGGCGCTGTTGGTGGCACAGTGCAGGTAGTTTTGTTGAGGTCATTGCATCATAGCGTCCATGGGTGTCATGTGGGTGTGTGGCCTTGTATGGCATGTAAGGAGGGCTGGGAGCTGATGTCTAGATTAGTAGTTGTGTGACTATGTTATCGTTGATGTTTTCGATAGAAGGCTTGTGTTTACCGTGTTGGAAGTGGGGGTATCTCAAAAGGTTAGGTTTTTATCTACACCCTCCTTCACGACCTTGGCCGTATCCATTCGTTAAGGTGTTTGGGGGTTTCTCGCACTGGACGTATCGGATACGTCCTGAGGATCGCGCGCTACCTCTAAGGCAGAGGTTGCGCTTCTTTTTTTTTCGCTTTTCATCGGCGCGGGGGTTGTCAGCTGTATATTACAGATAGAATCATCCGCAGCGTCGGACCTCACGACCCCGGATCTTTGCTTTGTTTACGGGGGGGGCTGGTGAAACATCACTCTAATTATCGCGACGGGTACCGGGTCGCTAATAAGTTAAGGCAGACGCAGGAGGAGATGCTCTCTGCGTCCCTTGTCGGCGCAGTCTTGTGCTGCTGTGTGGCATGTTTCTCGGGCGATACCGGTGCTGTGTTATGCTCTGTCCCTACAGGATGGACTCTATCACGGAAGGCAGAGAAGCCTTCGGGTTGTGTTGTAGAGTTTCACGGATGCCGGCCGTTTGTTTTCATCTGTGGGCATTTGTTGATCACCCAGCATCCGTGACTGGACATTTGTTGTTCATGGAGTCACACAGTCATTCGCAATCCAAGTTGCACTGTATTCCTGTATGTGATTTTTGTTGTGTACGATGTCCTAAAGTCTCACATTCACAAATTATCTCCTCTATGGGGAAACAGTCAAAAAAATATAACGTGACACAACAGTGAAAAAAAAGTAAAAAAAAAAGTGAAAAACGTAAAAACACAACACAAAAAAAATAAAAATAAATTACGTACACCGCCTTTTCCCCTTTACGCAGAAGAGTTATTGCGTGCAGAGTGCGCCGCTCCAAAAATAATCAAAATAAATGCAAATTACCTATATTTGATATCGCCACGTGCGGTAACGTGTGCTTTGTGCCCCTATAAATCTGGTCATGTTAATTAAACCGTACGGTGTCGATCGCCGTAATAAAAAGACGCTAATCAAAAAAAGTGATGTTCACAGAAATTAAGAATTATTGTTCATCCCGCAGCATCAGTGTGTAAAATGGAATAAAAAGTGATCAAAAAATCCTATAAACTGCCATAGTTGTACCAATTAAAACGTCAGTTTTCCACGCAATGAAAGGTTGTAGTATGTGTGCCTCATACAAGCTTGTATACGGAATATAAATAGAAACAATGTATAGCTCTCTAGATAGACTAGTGATGCATAAATATTGTTTACACACTAAAAACACTTTTTCTTTTTGTTTTAAGTGCTTCGCAATAAAATAAACTATATAGAATTGTTGGGTATCGCCATAATCGTGTGTGCCAGACCAACTGAGTAAAGCTAACTTCATCACGGATGTACCTGCATGGTGAGCCATGTTTAAAATAAAATAAAAAACCTATTGTATGTGGGATTTGCAGTTAGTTGTTTGCCTCACCCTCGGCCTCCAAAAATGGATTTTGTGTGAGTGATCACAAAATTCTGTGTGTTTCCTTCGCGCAGAAGAAAATGTATGTGACTTGTATCTAAAACGTCAACTAATCTTGGCAGATATAAAACAAGTCCCTTCGACTCAGCTCGCAAGCACTTGATGATCTAAATTTAGAAATCTGTTATGGTGCGCTGTTCGGGTGATGTGTTGTTCGGCGATTGCGTAGATAAAGTGTTCGTGTCTTTTTGCGCTCGTGGGTTCGAATAAAGTGTTTTTATTGTATAAAAGCAGTTAATCAACTTAAGATAAACTATATATACTAAAATTGGATATCGGTGTAATCGTATTGACCTGCTGAGTAATGCTACCCAACTTGTCATATGTAGAGTTGACTGTACGCAGTGATTTTTCCCTGCTTATAGTGAGTGTACTTAGAAATAAAAAACTCTTTACTTACCACAGATTGCTGTATTTTGTTCAACTAAATATTGTTACGATTTCGCATAGATTGATGTGTGATCTTACATTGTTGTGTCGCTCCAGCACATAATGGTACCTCAATTAAATACTTCAACTCATACCTGCCAAAAAACAAGCCCGTAGACTATGTTAGCCACCCTTTTCCTCTCAATATAAACAAAGATGTTGTATAGTTACAAAGTTATGCTGTCAGAATAGGCTCCAACATAAAAACGCAATTTTTTGTGTTAGATGTATTTCTACTGTGTAAAAGCGTAATAAAATACAGCAAAAAAACGCATATTAAATTCTATATCTTTGTAGTTGTCCTGCACCCCCCTAGTAAAGTTATGTCACATCATTTACACTGACGGCGAATGCATGTAAATAATTGAAACTCAAAAAAACAATGATTTTATTCACTGTTGTACTGCCTGTGTTTCAACCCCCTCTCTTCATGCCCAATGTCTAAAAAAAACTCATGAACACTGTGTGCGGTAGATATTCAAAATTGCATGTATATTACATGTGGCAACCATCCTGATGGGTGTTGTGAAGCTGTAGTTAATGGGTGGCGTGACTTTTGGTTAGTGGTGTTTCAGCCTGTTCGTCGTACTTTGGGGTCTTTGCAAATGGATCATTGGCCCACCTCAGTTAATGTGTTGTTTTGCTGTAAAGATTATAGCTCGCAGATAATAGCGCTCACCCTCTTTATACGCCCTGCTATGCGCCAAACAGCAGTTACACCCACATGTAGGGTATTGCCGAACTTGGAAAGAAATCGGCGCTACAAGTTTTAGGGTTCTTTTTTCCAAGGATTCCTTGTATATTTGAAAGTTTCTGTTGTTTCGAAGGTAAAATTGCAAATTATTTTGTGATCAAAAAAGTGCTTTTTTAATTTTTTCACAGCTTACTGCTAAAATAAAAAGATTGTGAATCACGTGTGGGGTCTATATAGTTGCGCAGAATTGGACGCCGTGGATATGTGTGTGTCCGCTATGGGGTGTATGTGTCATATATGCGGTTCTTATCTCTTAGGCTTTTTTTTTTTTTCCTTTTCCTTTTACTTTTTTTTCATTTTTCTTTTTTTTTCCCCTTTTTTTTCTTTTTCCTTTTCTTTTTTTTTTTTCTTATCCCTTTCTCCCTTCCCTCCCTTTTTTGTTTTTTTTCTTTACTCCTTTTTCTTTTTTTTTTTTTTTTCCTTTCTCCCCCTCCGTGTTTATTAAGTTTTAGCACCTTTGTGTGCGCGTCCCCAAAACTGAAATGCCCTAAATAGATGTGATTGTATGTGATAAAATGTGTGATCGCCGGTGCAGGTTAGTAGGGCCTCCTCCTATTCTGGAGGTTTATGGTTGTGTGAGCGCTTTGATGATATGTTGCATGTAGCTATACATATGGCATATCTCTAAAAACTGCGTCTGGGAGGAATTGATTTTTGATGTTTGTCATTTGTTACCGCTCTCCCCCCCTAGTCACATTTACTGTATTCCGTTGAATAATGGACTAAATATGAGTTTGTTAGAAAATCTCTGTGCTCATATAATGAGAAGTAAGAGAGAGAGACATAGAGAGAGAGAGAGAAGTTTAGATAAAACACCCTCTATTCTCCCTTCCCCCACTGAAATTTTCGAATATTTTCACCTTTTCACGTTGCGTTGTTATGTTGTCCAGTGAACTTATTATAAGGGTTATCAAACCTGCCTTAAATGTGTTGTTGTAAATACGTTAAGGGGTCTAGTTTCTCAGATGGCGTCACTTATGGGAGGCTATCTAAACATGCAGGCCCGCCTCGTGTCTCAAAGCACGTTCAGAACTGGGAGTGTCCTAAAAAAGATGTGTATAGTTGCCAAATTTTCTGAAAATTGTGGAGCTAAAATTATTACGCTTTGAGTGTATGTTGTCTGAATGCGCTCCGACATAAGTCGTAAAAAAATAAAAGGACATTTAAAAGATATGATGATGCCGCGTGTGCCTTATAGTGGAGCATATGGTAGAGATGCGTTGTTGTAGTAGATCACTATTTTGTGGGTGTAATAGTTTGTGTGCTTGCGTCTTGCACGCAGAAATTTTTGCTGAGTATTGTCACATAAATCGCTAATTTTTCTAAATTTTCATTGTGACAATTGCGGCAGATATGTGCTTTCACAAACAGAAACAAGTGTGATCTTGTTTGGATAAAAAAATCTTCTTACTGAACTGTTAGCTAAAGACAATGTGTCAGAGAGTTGAGGTTGCATCTAATTTCTGTGTAATGCGCATACATGGATAGGTAAATGTGTGTCATGAGAGTAAAGTGTATTCTCACTATAAAAGTGACTATTGTGTACAGATTTCAAAATATAGGGCTCTGATGTCCAGGAAGGGTGTCAAGACTAACAGGTGGGTCCTTAAGGGGTTAAACATGTAAACTGCTTGCATTATACATTCATGTCGCTTTCAGGTCTATGGCATCGCTCTATGTACTTGCGTGTCCTTCATAGTCTGTTGGGAAACTACAACTCCAACTATGTATTTATACTAGAAATTCTTTTATAACGCGTGGGAAGGTGAGGGGGGAGTTGTAGTTTTCCAACAGCTGGAGGGCTGCTGTTTGAGGATGCCTGCTTCAGACTATGTCCCTGCCTACAATAACTTCTTTAGTGGGGCCATGGGCACTACACTAAGCTCTAAGTAAAACTGTCCTTCTAAATGTTCTTTCAAAGTGCTAGTCAGGGATTGGAAAATGTTCCTAGTTTATACGGCCAATTCATTTATAGCATAAAGCAGGCAACACATTTAATACAACACATGCTGTCATCAGCAGTTGCCATACATACTGATACAACAGCTGGGGGTACATTCCTCAACCATAAAACTGACTGATAACAGAGATTTTTTATTTTCACGTAGTCTTGTCTGACTCTTTTGTAATTGTTAGACTCTGCAGCCTCGGCTGATCATTTCAATAAAACCGGTAACGGATTTACTGCAATCCTTTCAATAAATTCACCTATTTCCCTCACTAAAGATTCCACCCCCCTCTCCAGCTGTTTACTGAAAGGCGTGCGGTGTCGCTTGGTGGGGTGTTGTGTGTCTGCGTCGCCAATCTCTATTTCCTCAGTGTGTTATTCGCATTTTAATGTTACTGCTTGTTGTATACTATAATATATCTCTGGGCTTTTAAGCTGTTAGAGCTCCTAATTTGGACTTGCTCAAGACAAATGAGATGGAAAATCCTTACAACGGCCAATTATCTATGATTTATATAGGTTGCTGTGTAGTCATACTGTGCGGGCATCCCCTATCCTTTAATTCTGCTTTTACAAAAAACAGATTCAGCTGCAGCCACTAAGTGACTGATGTATATCCAGAGCCCAACCAAACCCTTGTACCTAAAAAAGCGCAGTGAAGAATGTGTGTGTAGTACACTTTATGTTCTACAAACTTGTTACAGCATTAGGGGAACATTAACCCCTTACCGCTCCGGACCAGTTTTGGCCCCTCTCTGATAGAGCCCTATTTTTGAAATCTGTTCATTCGTGTCACATATGTGAGAATAAACTTTTGGGACGTCTTGTGTGTCGCGCTTTATGTCCATGTGTGATGTTAGAGATTTTGGTTGTGTGTGTCTCGTGGACACCATTGTTGCTATAAGATAGTAAGAGGAAGTAGTGTGTTGTGGTCTGTTGTAAGATATGTAATGGTCGCTGTTTTATTCTTGTGAAATATATCAATGTTGTTGATGTGTGTGTGTAAAAAGTGTGTGGCAAAAAGTATTGTGTTCACCAATTTCTAAACTCTTATCAAAAATTTCTGCATGTAAGACAGGATAGTTATTCCACTAAAATAGCGTTTTACAACTATGCTATCGTGTTGCGTTGCTATTGTGTGCACTTCGTAGTTTGGCATACATTTTTTTTAAATGTCTTTTTTGTTTTTTACAGACATCGTAGTTGGGCTTATAAATTTGAGTAGTTAATTTTGTCACAAAATTTTCTCTGATCAGAAAATTTGTGCTAAAAATACATATTTTTAGGGAAACCAAGTGCTGCTAGTTCGTAGTCTCGTGATTTCACTTTGACCTGTATGTTAGATACTTCGTCGTATAACTGAGTCACCTCACTAAGAGAGAAAGTTCTACACCCTTTAAAGTATTCAAAACCGAATTTAGGCAGTTTATGTTCACCCCATATTAGGGTTTCACAGGAATTGTGTGTCGCAAGAGGAAGTGAAATTCTCCAAAATTTTACTTTTTTGAGTCTTGCAGATTTCTTAATTTTTATACATATTCGCTACGAAGAATACTGTGTTTAATTGTCGATCAGGTGAGTGATTGCAAATTTAATATTGATTCCCCGGATCTTCTGCTGTTTTCAGAGATAGCTCATATGTGGCCCTAGTGCATATTTGCTCTAAGCCACTACAAGCCCAGAATAGTGTATGGACGCACCTACTGGATTCTTTGTGTGGTCTTTTTCTCTATGTGTTGTACTCCATTACAATGTTCATTTAGGGGCCTTTCAGGTTTCTTTGCGGGACACTACCCTAGGTTCCGCATGAGAGAGATAGTGGTGTTTTAGACTGTTAAGTAGAATGTGTCGTGTGTGTGTACTAAGATACCCATATTGGAACACTACACCCACTTACGGAATACTATCCAGAGATGCAGTGAGTATATCGAGCCCTCACTAGGGCGTTTTCACAAGTCACGTTATTTTGTTGTGCGTTTTGCCTTGGAAAAAAAAACAAAAATATATATATTTTCACAACTCTAATCTTGTCGCATTATTTTTTTTGAGCGTGAAAATGCTTTATTTTACAAGGCAAATCTGAAAAAAAAGCCCCCAAAATTGTGTTGACGCGTAGATTATCTTCTTCCAGTTCGGCATTACCTACTGTGAGTGGGTTCGTGTTGTTGTAAGAGTGGATGTTGTGGTGCGCGCGATTCCTCCCTTTCCCCATTGTTCTGTGTGCAGGGTTCGGATACAAGTGGTGTTGGTTTTTAGCTGTCTTGTTCTTGTGTCTTTTGTGCACTGAGTGTACTAATTGGTGGGGCATCCATGTCGCTCTGCAAGCCCAAAGTCACTAGAAAGGTGAAACCTCCGCTCCGTGAGTAAGTGGTTCATCGTGCTAGTGTTCTTGGATTCGATCACACCCGCTCCTCAGTGTACTTCATTAAGGGTGTCATTGTGCCATTTTGGGCGCCAAGGTGTTCCGTAGTTTTTTTTTAGGCATTGGGCCATGGTACAATGGAGGTGGGGAACTCAAACGCAGTTTCCGCCATTGTTTTTGGGCTTCATTTTTACAGTATTCTTTTCCCATACGGAATTTTTAGATGTCGGGTGTATCTGTATTGTAGTCTTATTGATGGGTTGGTCTGTTACCAATTACAATGAATTATTTAAATGTGTTCTATTATTAGCTTATTTTTATGATTTGTGTTTGTAGCTTATACACCAATAGAAGCGAGTTTTATAAAAAAGTTGCGTTTTTTGTATGTTGTCCAAATTCTGACAGCCCTTCAGCTTTCTTAATTTTTTGCATATGTAGCTGCGTTGTGGGACTTGTTTTTACTGGGTGAGTTTGGAGTGTTTTTTTTGAGTTTGTGTGTACATATGTGGGGGCTAATGGACTGCTTTGATCACTTTTATTAAGGTTTTTGTGAGGCATTATTTTTGTTACTCAGTTCTAATACATGCAATCCTGGGTAGTGTTTTTTATTTTTAGTGTATTTTTTACATGCTTGTCATTGTGTGTGCTTTGTTGTTGTGATAATGTGATAATGTCTTAGTGTGTTGTATCATGCATGTGTGTGGTGTAGTTAATCGATTACCAGCGATCCAACATTTGTATATTTGTTTAATGGTTTTCATAATGCTTTTATCACACCAATGTAAGAGTGTGAACTACTGTTATTGTATGCAAAGGAAAACACGTTTTTGTCTATCACCGCAGTCACATCGAGAGCCGTGTAACGCTTTTTTATTTTTTGCTTATGTAGTGTATAGGGAATTTTTTTTTTGCGGGATGAGTTGACCAGTTTTTCGAATTGGTAACATTTTTGTAGGGGGATTTCTAAGATGTTTTGTTTGTGGATGTTGCGCGTTAAATCCGTTTTTTCGCGGAAGGCGGGGTGAAGAAAATACTGCAAGTCACCTGTGCAGTGTTTGTTTGTTATGTTTTTATAAAAATTATTAGCGTTCACCATGCAAGTATCGTGAAAGTTAATTTTACTTCGCTTGGCGATTGTATGTACGCTCTTAGTGGTTTGTTCTTTTCTCATTCCCTCAATTCTTCTTTCTTTCCCCTTTTCCTTTTATTTTTTTTTTTCTATTACTTTTCCCATTTTTCCCACCTCTTTTAGATGATCTGTCGTGAATGTTTATGTAAGTTTTTTTATTTGAAAGACACAATCTTTTTAGTTGAGAGAAGGAGAGAAATATAAGTTTTTTGGTTCTTTGATTGTGGTAAAACAATATTTAGATGGCATGCCTATCTTCTTATATGCCGTGTGAGCTTGTTTTTATTTGTTGTTTCTCGTGTTTACTACAGACTGTGTAAGACTTCTTTTTTTGCGGGATAAACTCACGTTTTAATTGCGTATAACTTTGGCCGTTTATAGTTTCATGTGTTTTGGAGTCTGCGTGTTTGTGTATTCCATTTTGATTGTGCTGCAGGGTTTTACGCTCAAAATTCGCAATTCTGTGGAGTGTTGTGTTTTTTGTTTTTGTTTTTACGGCCGTTCACCGTACTGGGTTAATTAACATGACCAGATTTATAGGGTGGGTCGCTCCGTCAGTTGTGCTTTTCCGGCGATACCACAATGTATGTGTTGGTTATTTTTAATTGCTCAATTTTGATTGCTTTTTTGGGGGCTTTCGTCGCTTTGTTTTTCATTGGCCGTTTGTAAAGGGCGGAAAGGGCGGTTCATTTTGTTTATTGTGTTTCTGTACGTGTTTTTATTTTATTTTTTGTGTTTGTTGTTTTACTATTTTTACACCTTTTTTTTTGTTATTTCACACTTTTTACACTTTTCGCTTCCTCGGTGTGGTTGGTTTGTAATTTTGCATGATCGTGTTTCTGTGTGTTCGCAATTTTTGTGATGATCCTCAGATATCAGCTTTATAGCTTGTATTGCTGGCTCCATCGGAACTGTCTGTCACTGTCCTGTGTCCGCGTGTTGCATGTGTGTTCCCATTGTGGGCCATCGTGACGTCACCAGGACAAACTCGTGTTGATGCTTGATGCCATTCAGCGTTATGTGACGGGCTGTCACCATGTGCGCTAGCGAGACTCCGTAGCGGCGCCTCAGTAATCTGCGCAATGTAGTTGTGCGCCTGGATCTCGGCAGCAGGCGATCGCTCACTCCATGCGCCCGCACTTTTTTTCTTCATTTCTTTTTTTTTTAGCCCGCCGCATGTCCGCGACACATCCGATGTCGTCTGTGTCTAATTCGGCGGGATAATCCCCCTGCGCCGTGAGCTCATCGCCTGGCGTGGGGGATGCGGCATGATGCTCCAGCGGTAATATACCGCCGGTTCCATGCCGCGATCTTGCCGCGCTCCGCATGGTGAGCGCGCAAGATCCGCTTGACTTGCACTCATATGGCAATTTGCGGGAACCCCTACCCGACATTGCCGTATGAGTACGGCAAATGTCGGTAAGGGGTTAAGGAAGTCTGGCTGATGTGAACATTTTACAGTGCCTTGCGAAAGTATTCGCCCCCCCCCCCTTGAAACTTTTGAATCTTGTGCCCAAGTGACTTGCAGCGGTAATCGCAGCAAAAGGTGGCGCTACAAAGTATTAACTTAAGGGTCCGAATAATATTGCACGCCCCACTTTTCCGTTTTTTTTTTCTTTTTACAAAAGTTTAAAATTACCAATAAATTTCGTTCCACTTCACAATTGTGTCCCACTTCTTGTTGATTCTTCACAAAAAAATTAAAATGTTATATCTTTATGTTTGAAGCCTGAAATGTGGCAAAAGGTTGAAAAGTTCAAGGGGGCTGAATACTTTCGCAAGGCACTGTATATGTCCAGATCCATGTTTTTGTCCATAGGGCAGTATTATAGTAGTTTTATTCTTGTACAAAGGGGGGCAGTATTATGGTAGTTACAGTTGGGAAAATAAGTATTTGATACACTGGCGATTTTGCAAGTTGTCCCACTTATAAAGAATAGAGAGGTCTATAAATTTTATCGTGGGTACACTTCAACTGTGAGACAGAATATAAAAAAAAAAAAAAAAACAGAAAATTACATTGTATGATTTTTAAATAATTAATTTGCATTTTATTGAATGAAATAAGTATTTGATCACCTACCAGCAACATTTCTGGCTCTCACAGACCTGTACCTGTTTGAATTTGTTACCTGTATAAAAAGACGCCCGTCCACACACTCAATCAATCACACTTCAACCTCTCCACCATGGCCAAGACCAAAGAGCTGGGATCCAGGGACAAAACCTACACAAGGTTGGGATGGGCTACTGAACAATAGGCAAGCAGCTTGGTGAGAAGGCAACAACTGTTGGTGCACTTTTTAGAAGAAACACAAAATGACTGTCAGTCTTTCTTGGTCTGGGGCTCCATGCAAGAACCTGCCTCATGGGATAAGGATGATTCTGAGAAAGGTCAGGAATCATCCCAGAACTACACGAAAGGACCCGGTCAATGACCTAAATAGAGCTGGGAAGACAGTCTCAAAGATCACTTTTAGTAACACACTACACTGTCGTGGGCAAAATCCTGCAGGGTACGCAGTGTCCCCCTGCTTATGCCAGCACATGACCAGGCCCATTTGAAGTTAACTAATGACTATCTGGATGATCCAGAGGAGGCAGGAGAATGTCATGTGGTCAGATGAGACCTAACTAGAACATTTTGGTATCAACTCCACTCGCTGTGTTTGGAGGAAGAAGAAGGATGAGTACAACTTCAAGAACACCATCCCAACCGTAAAGCCTGGGGGTGAAAACATCCTACTTTGGGGGTGCTTTTCTGCACAGGGGACAGAACGACTGCACCGTATTAAAGGGAGGATGGATAAGTCTATGAATTATGAGATTTTGGCCAACAACCTCTTTGCCACCTTCCACCAGGACAATGTCCCGAAACACACAGCCCAGCAACTGAGGAGTGGCTCCGTAAGAAGCATTTCAAGGTCCTGGAGTGACCTAGCCAGTATCCAGTACTGACCCCAATCTAAAATCTTTGTAGGGAGCTGAAACCCAATATAGCCCAGCGACAGCCCTGAAACCTGAAAGATCTGGAGAAGATCTGTATGGAGGAGTGGGCCAAAATCCCTGCTACAGTGTGTGCAAACATGGTCAAGAATTATAGGATGGTCTAACCTCTGTAATTGCAAACAAAGGTTTCTGTACCAAATATTAAGTTCTCTTTTTCTATTGTATCAAATACTTATTTCATGCAATAAAATGCAAATAATTATTTAAAAATCATACAATGCGCTTTTCTGTCTCTCACAGTTGAAGTGTACCTACAATAAAAATTACAGACCCCCTCCATTCTTAGTAGGTGGGAAAACTTGCAAAACTGCTTAGTTTCGCCAATGTATATTCTTGTACATAAGGAGCAGTATTATAGTAGTTATATTCTTGTACATAGGAGGCAATATTGCAGCAGTTATATGCTTGTACGTAGGGAGCACTATTATAGTAGTTATATGTTTGTTCATAGGGGACAGATTTATAGTAGTTATATTTTTCTGCGTAGGGGGCAGAATTATAATAGTCATGGTCTTGTACATACAGAACAGTATTATAGTAGTTATATAGTTATATTTTTGTATGTATGGGCAGTATTATAGTAGTTATACCCTCGGACAGAGGAAGTAATTAAGTAGTTGTATTATTGTCCATAAGGACAGTATGATACCGTTTTTCCCCGAAAGTAAGACAGCGTCATACATACTTATTACCCCCAAAATTCCCACTATGTCTTACTTGTATGTCTTATATTGGCAGGTATATGGCCCCATACGCAGGTAATAGGCAGGTATATGTCCCCATAAGCAGATATAGGGCAGGCTGTAGGCAGGGTATAGGGCCGGCTATAGGCAGGTATAGGGCAGGTATAGGCAGCTGTAGGCAGGTATAGGCAGCTGTAGGCAGGTATAGGGCAGGTATAAGGCAGGTATAGGGCCGGCTGTAGGCAGGTATAGGCAGCTGTAGGCAGGTATAGGGCAGGTATAAGGCAGGTATAGGCAGCTGTAGGCAGGTATAGGCAGCTGTAGGCAGGTATAGGGCAGGTATAAGGCAGGTATAGGCAGCTGTAGGCAGGTATAGGCAGGCTGTAGGCAATAATATCAAAATAAAAAAACAAACAATCACTTACCTGGATCCCCGCTGCTCCGTCTCCCGCGCTCTCGGCTCTGCTCTATATTCTTGCCGGCACAGGCGGGTGACATCATCAGGCCGCGCACGCAGCGTGATGACACACGCTGCCTGTGCCGGAAACTCCGGACAGCCGCGAGTCTGCGGCCTCCTGGAGGCCACTGCGGAGCACGGAGCGCTCGCTCTGTGCCCCGCAGTGGTATCCCTTCACCTATATGCGCTCCGGAGGAGTCGCATATAGGTGAAGGGATCGCGGACAGTGCCCGGGCCAGCGCAGCGCCCGGACACTGTGCGCTCACTCGGCCTTCAGTTATATGCGCTCCCTGAGGAGCCGCATATAGCTGAAGCGTCCCTGTCGGCACACGGGCCATCGCAGCGCCCGAGCGCAGACAACGTACAGTTTACTACGTCTTACTTTCGGGGTACGTCTTACATTAGTCGACCTCCCTAAACTCCCCGCTACGTCTTACTATCGGGGGTGTCTTACTATCGGGGAAACACGGTAGTAGTCATATTCTTGTACATAAGAGTTAAAGTACATTAAAGTAGATATATATTTTATGTAAGGCACAGTATTAGAGCAGTTATATTTTTACAAATAGAGGCAGTATTACAGCAGTGATATTATTATACATAGAAGTCAGTATTAAAGTAATAATATTTTTGAATAGAGTGCAGCATTATAGTAGTTATACTTTTGTATACATAGGGAAGTAGTATAGTAGTTATATTCTTGTACGAAGATAACAGTATTTTAGTAGATAGAGGGGAGTATTATAGAAGTTATGTTTTTGTACATAAGGGCCAGTATTATAGTAGTTATATTCTTGTATACATGAGACAGTATTATAGTATTTAGATTTTTGTACATATGGAGCAGTAGAAGTTATATTCTTTTGTTTAAGGGGCAGTATAATTGTATTTGTACAAGTAAGTAAAGTATAGCCTTTTCTTACCCCATTACTTTTATTCCTGCATACAAAATGCATTACTTATTATAGACAACATATATAGACACATGCGTACGGCATTCTCAATACTGTATTACTATTTTTTTAATTCTCATGTTTCAGAAGTTGTTGATATATTTGCCATTCTTCTAATTTGGCTCTTATTACTTATGTTATGGTAGAATGTCTAATGAATAAAGTTATGTATTCACACAAGCAATAATTAGGATGCAAATAAAGACATAAAAGGATCCGTAAACAGCAGTTACCCACATATCAACAACATTTAAATGGAAACCACAATCAAGTTAAAAAGATATGTTAAAAGATGCAAGATCTACTGTATGTAAAACCAATAAAAAAATTCTCTTTGGGCCCCAGCTATTCTTTTTGGACCTAAAGCTCATCTAAGTCCTGGAACCTACAATTTATAGCTAATGACTTATCTAAGCATCAGCTTTTTCAGCGCTGCAGGCATGACATAATCAAGGAAGATCTAGAGTCTCAGTTTTAAAGAACCTTGTACCACTTCAATTTCTCAATCAATGTCTTTTCATTAGGTGCCCACTTACCTGACTCTTGACCCTTCAGATGTTGGTTAAGGTGAGTTATATCACTTTATGGCCCTTCAAGCTCCATAATATACACCTTTGTATGTTGGATCAAAGAGACCAGATAGATCATAAAACAGTCTACAAGGAGTGTGGTGGCTGCTTAATAATTCATTAAGAAACCAGGGTCTGGGAAGCAGAGACATTTGTGTCACCTGAATAATGCAGCATAAGAACAACTTAGCGTAAGCTCTCCGGTAAAACCCAGAAACTAATATGGGAAGGTATTCTTTCCCTGGTGCCAATATTGCCCTTGACTGAACCATGAGGCACTACTATTAGGCTTGAATATGTGAAAACAAAGGGATACCAACTCATTAAATAGATCTCCCTATTTGGACAACCTCCTTTTGATCTGCGCTTCCTAGTGGGGAGTTAAAGGAGTTGTCTCACTACAAGCATCGCTTTTTATGTTAAAGATCTTGCAGAAACAAGTCACTTTCCAATATGTGTCCATTATCAATGTCCTACCTATTCCTAGATATCCCCTCTTGTATGGGCTGCATCAGCTCCTCAGGTTGCTATAGCTACAGACCTGTTCAATCTCTCATGATAGGCTGCCTGCACTGGTTGCTATAGCTACAGACCTGGCTTCTACTGCAGTCTAGTAGAAGCCAGTAAAACACACCCCTGAATTCAAAATGAAACCAAGAAAACAGGACTGAGGTAAGATGAATCAATGTAGTGAGACAACCCCTTCAATCATAGGGGTCCCACTGCTGTGAGCTGAAACCCTTGTGCTTAATTAAAGGCGGACATCTCTGATTTAAAGAGCTGTTATACAGAGTTTCTTCTTTGATTTGATTTTTTGAACTGCATGATAACATTTTGTCTGTTTCTGGCAACCAGTAGGGGGAGGCTAAGAGCTTACTGCATACTGATTATGCCTTAAATTCAATGAAAATACAATATGCTTTATATTGCTCTCAATGTTCCTTAGTATTGGCTAATCACAGCCAGATTTTTTACAATTTAATTATTGGACTTAATGTCTCAAAAAATGAGAGGGCATAAACAAAGCTAATCACTGACAAAAAAAAAAATCTTAAAACATTTCCTTTTTCATTTCATATTATTTTTTTATAATACCATCTAGGGTATTAATACAAAGCACCTTGCAGTTGGGTACATATGTAAATCGTTTCAAATCAGTACCAAAATACATGGAAGACACTCTAAATGGGAGAATATGAACTAAAGGATGTTAGAGTCCTCTAGAGTCAATTGAAGGAAGGTGGCCATGGTTAGCGGTAGCTGTGTACCATTTCAGGGAGGTTGGGTAAATGTGTGGTAGATAAGGTGAAATAAACAGGTGCATTTGCAAATTTGTAGCAACAACCATGAGCTTTCCCTGGTGAATATCTTACATGGAAAAGGGACAACTCTAAGTAAATCTAACTTGTTTCTACCTACATAGCCCAAATTGTTCAACAGATCATCAGTGTTGGATGGGACACAGGAGACAAAGGTCATTAATTGAAAAATCTAGAGTAGCGGTAAATAATATATGATGTTTTTTTCCTTTCTATTTTTTAAACAAATGATTAAAGTTATGTTTGAATTGGAGATTTTTACTTGTTCATATCAGCTTTAATTCTATGACTGTGTGAGGGCAAACAGAATTTGGGAAGGAAAACAGAATCAGGAAAAAACTATTCTCTGACCATATAATATGTAATATAAAACTCCCTGAGCACTAAAGGGTTTGTATTTCACCTTGCAGTTTCACAGAGCCACATCCAGCGTCACATTTCCTGACAGGCTATGGTCGGTTCTATAGCAGTGATTGGCATATCAGCTCCGCTATTCCTAGCTGTGGTATGTTACAATGACATGACTGCTGGAGGTATATAAACAGTAGTGCCATAACACATACAGGCTGTAAAGGATTAAAACTTGTCATTAACTTAAATAAATAAGCTCCTGTGCTACTGATAAAACTCAGCTGGAAGCAGGCTCAGACTGGGCCGCCGGGGGACCGGGGAATCCCCCGGTGGGCCCCCCCCCCGAGCTGTGGGGGCCCCGGAGGCAGTGCCGTCGCTTCCCGGGGCCCGGCCGCGCATCCGGTCTCTGAACGCCACTAGCGCTGCGCTCCGCTGATCTCCCCGGCAGGCTGAACAAACTAGGCCTTCAGCCTGCCGGGCGCCGGCCCCTACTGCTGACGTAGGCGGCGCGGTGACGTCACTTCACCGCGCCGCCTATGCAGGACCGCAGTAGGAGCCGGCGGAAGCTCGGGGCGGCGGCAGCCGGAGCCAGGTAAGTAGCTGTTCTTGTTATTTTGTGTTTTTTTTTTTTAACTCTACCTACTTGGGCCCTGACATCTAAGGAGGGACCTGACACAAAGGGGCCCTGACCATTATAAAGAGGGGCCCTGACATCTCTATAGGGGGCCCGATGACCATCTTTAGTGGGCCGCTGATCCATCTAAAGGGGGCTCTGACCATCTAAAGAGGGGTCTGACACATAAAGGGGGGCCCTGACCATCTTATGAGAGGCCCTTGACTATCTAAAGGGGGCCCTGACCATCTAAAGAAGGGGCCCTTGACATCTAAATAGGGGCCTGTCCATCTAAAGAGGGGGCCCTGGACCATCTAATGGGGGGCCCTGACCCATCCTTAAGAGGGGCCCTGACAATCTAAGAGGGGCCCTGCCATCTAAAGGGGGGGGCCCCTGACTACAAGGGGGCCCTGACCATCTAAAGAGGGGCCCTGCCCATTAAAGGGGGCCCCATGACTACAAAGGGGGCTGACCATCCTTTAAGAGGGGACCTGGACCATCTAAAGGGGGAGCCCTGCATCTAAGGAGGGGCCTGACCATCTAAAGGGGGCCCCTGTCATCTAAAGAGGGGCCCTGGCTACAAAGGGGGCTCTGACTACAAATGGGCCCTGAATATCTAAAGGGGGGCCCTGGCTACATAGGGGGCCAATGACTACAAAGGGCCTGACTATCTAAAGGGGGGCCTGGCTACAATGGGGGCCCTGACTATCTAAAGGGGGGCCCAAGACTACAAAGGGGGGCCCTGGTTGACTACAAAGGGGGGCCCTGGCTATCTAAAGGGGGGCCCTGCTACAAAGGGGGGCTTGGCTACTAAGGGTCTCTGTACTATCTAAGGGGGCCTGATACAAAGGGGGGCCGCTGACTATCTAAATATGGGCCCTGGCTACAAAGGGGCTGACTACAAAAAGGGCCCTGATCTATCTAAAGGAGGGCCTGACTATCTAAGGGGGGCCCTTGCTACAAAGGGGGGCCTGACTATCTAAAGGGGGGCACCTGGCTACAAAGAGGGGGGCCCTTGACTATCTAAAGGGGGGCCCTGGCTTACACGGGGGTCCCTGACTATTAAAGGGGAGGCCCTGACTACAAAGAGGGGCCCCCTGGCTACCAAAGGGGCCCTGACTACTAAGGGGGCACGACTATTAAAAGGGGGGCCTGGTAAAAGGGGGACCCTGACTATTTAAAGGGGGGCCCTGGCTACAAATGGGGGCCCTGGCTACAAAGGGGGATCTGACTATCAAAAGGTGGGCCCTGACAACAAAGGGGGCCCTGATGATCTAAAGAGGGGCCTGGCTACAAAGGGGGCTTCTGACTAAAAGGGGGGACCCTGACTCTCTAAAGGGGGCCCTGGCTATCTAAAGGGGGCCCAGGCTACATAAAGGGGGCCATGGACTATCTAAAAGGGGGGCCCTGGCTACAAAGGGGGGGACCCTGGCTACAAAAAGGGGGGCCCTGAATACAAAGGGGGGCCCTGGCTAATCTAAAGGGGGGCCCTGGCTACAAAGGGGGGCCCTGGCTACTAAAGGGGGCCCTGTCTGCCTAAAGGGAGCCTGATACCCTAAAACTTAAAGGGGGTAATCTGAATGACCCACTCCACAGTAGACTTAAAGGGGGGGGGCCCTGACATCCTGCACACTAGTAAAGGAGGCCCCTAGCTAATGTTTACTACTAAATGGGGCCCTAACTGCCTGCATACTATCTAAAAGAGACCCTCTAACTGTTGTTTTAGTACCTAAAGGAGGCCTTAACTACCTGTTTAGTACTAAAGGAGGCCCCTAACTGTCTGTATAGTACCTAAAGGAGGCCCTAACTGCCTGTTATAGTACCTTAAGGAGGCCCTTTACTGCATGTATGTACCTCAAAGGGGGCCTTAAAACTGCCTGTTATACTACCTAAAGGAGCCCCCTAACTGCCTGTATAGTACCTAAAAGGAGGCCCCTAACTGCCTGTTATAGTACCTAAAGGAGGACCCGTATACTGCCAGTATACTACCTAAAGGGTGTCCCTAACTGCTTGGCAGCCTATTTAAAGGGGACCCTAACTACTACAGCTTACCTAAACTTGGTGGAAACCACCTACCTAAAACCTAACTAATTGGGGAGTCACCAACCTACCTACAGCCCTACCTAAAGTTGGGGTCCACCAACATAACTGTTGCCCTATCTACTTTCTAACTGGGGCCTGCTTATCATACTGAGGCTATTTACTACCCACCTGTGGCTAGGTACCACCAACCTACCTGGGCTGGCTACCAACTTATCCAGCGGGGGTCTAGCTACCTAAATAGGGCTATCTAGTAACCTGGGGCCTTTGGCCTATTTGCCTACATACCTAAGGTATTGCCTACCTACATGGTAATATAATTGATGAGGGCAGCAGCCATTGTTGTTAGTATTATCTCCAGGGGGTTAGTCCCTCCCACCTTCCAGCACCTTAGGATTACTAGGCCTCTAAGTTATGGCTTGTACCCGCTCTTCTCCCACCCCTGTGGAGTTTGTACCAGAGGTGGATAGTATAAAGAGATGCTGGAAATATTGAGGATTTAAGATATTTGTGTGTAATTTCTGCAGGAATGAGTTGTGGCCGGGACAAGTCATCATTGCGGTGTGGAACGGATGCAGAAGAAAAGGGAATGAGAACGACTCATGAGAGAAGAGAACGACTCATCAGATAAGACGTCTCTGGTGAGTCCCTGATTTCAGGGGTTATGTTACTTCTATATTGGATCAGTGCTGTATTCACTGTAATGTGATGTGACCTGAGCTGGTGTCTGACCTCTATGTAGTCTCTATATGGCGGTGTTGTAGGTTATACCTGAGCTGGTGTCTGACCTCTATGTGGTCTCCATATGGCGGTGCTGTAGATTACACCTGAGCTGGTGTCTGACCTCTATGTTTTCTCTATATGGTGGTGTTGTAGGTTATACCTGAGCTGGTGTCTGACCTCTATGTGGTCTCTATATGGCTGTGTTGTAGGTTATACCTGAGCTGGTGTCTGACCTCTCTGTGGTCTCTATATGGCGGTGTTGTAGGTTATACCTGAGCTGGTGTCTGACCTCTATGTGGTCTCTATATGGCAGTGTTGTAGGTTATACCTGAGCTGGTGTCTGACCTCTATGTGGTCTCTATATGGTGGTGTTGTATGTTATACCTGAGCTGGTGTCTGACCTCTATGTTGTCTCCATATGGTGTTGTATGTTATACCTGAGCTGGTGTCTGACCTCTATGTGGTCTCTATATGGCAGTGTTGTAGGTTCTATCGGCGCGGATATAGTGGCAGCGTACACTTGTCCCTGATTGTTAGAGTGAGGGAACACCTGACCCTGTGATAGGAGTTACACTTTCTTTTTTGCTGGTGTTTATTTTAGAAGGTGGTGAGGTGCGTGAGCAAGGCAAACGTGGAGGGAGATATTGTATGTGGGCTGGTGGTGGGGGATATGGATGGAGCTACTTAGCCCTGAGTCTATGCTATGCTAGACTGACAAATGTGCGACTCCCTTGCTATTGTACTACACAATACAGTTCTGTTTTGAACACTGTATTATGTGGTAAAATGGGCGCGTTTATGTCCGAGAGGCCGGTAATATTTTCATGTACAGTAGGGTGGGCCCCCAAGATCAATTCCCCTGTGGCCCCAGACCCCCCAGTCCGACACTAATATATATATATATATATATATAATATTATATAAATATATATATATATATATATATATATATATATAGTGTCTGTACATATCTGTGCGTATATATATTATGTGTGTCTGTATACATAGATGACTGTATATATATATATATATATATATATATATATATATATATATATATATATATATATATTGTGTGTCTCTACATATCTGACTGCATATATGTATTATGTGTGTGTCTGTACACATATATGACTACTTATATATATTATGTGTGTGTCTGTATACATAGATGACTGTGTGAAATAAATATATACATATATATACACACACACACATACACAGTCAAATATGCATATAGACACACAAATAATATATACATACACACACAGTCATGTGTAAACAGACACACACATAGTAATATATATACACAAACACATAGCAGCCGTAGTTACAATGTACAATGTACAACGGTTAGTAAATCAGAGCCCCATGTATGTTCACACAGATTAAATCTGAGGAGAATTTTGGTGTAGAATTGGTCACAGATTTGTTTGTGAATTTATTGCAAATTTTTCTAAAGCCATCTTTTTTTTTTTTTTTCAAACTTGTTTTTATTACGAGTCTTCAAATAAAGTAAAACATGAAGAATTAATACAATAGTATCACCTTACAGTTATCATCTCTGCACGCAGGCAGACAATTAGTTGTGAAGACTTCAATTTTCATATTCTTTTTCCAACATAAAATCAACAGAAGGTTGAGCTGCCCAATAAGAACAAAAAAGTCACTAACAGAAAAGTCACTAACCATAGTGGTCATGGCAATGCTTCAAGTATCGCGGGCAGAAACTCACATAGGCAAATGAGGAAAGAGAAATGATTAACCAAATGGGTAAACATTCAAATCAAGCAAACAAACAACTCTGCTCCAATACATCCCCCCAATCCGCCACCGTCCTCCGAAAACCTCGCCAGCACCCCCCCCTTTTGCGGTCAATTCAGAGAGGGCCACCTACCCCCAGCTCCATGCCACATTTGATGTTAAGCGGGTATCTCTAATAGAAAACAAGTATTAAAGTAAAAGTAGGGATTCCATATCTGACTTCATCAGACAAGAACCAAGGTCCTGAAGGTTAATTGGCTCAGTGCCCCTTAGTTGTTGAGCCAGGTACCAGCCTGTCATTCCAAAACAGGATCGTATCTTATCCCGAATTGGGGCCGACAATGTATCTATCACTGTCTGCCATAAGGCAAAAAACTGTTTAACTTTTTGTTCCTTTCGCTGCGAAGCCTCTATCCAGTCCATTTTTAACAAGAAAAAGGTCTTTTCAAGAAAAAGTTGTCTGTTAGGGCTCGCCAGCTGGCTCCACACCTGCAAAATTGCCTTTCGCGCCGCTGCTGATAAAACGTGCAGAAGCCTCTTCTCCCTTCTAGTATACGACCCGGTCTCAGTGTCTACGAATCCAAAGAGGGTCCATTGTGCGGTAGGAATAAATACACGCCCGAGGTATCTCTGCACCTGAGATGCCACATCCGCCCAGTATTGTTGAATTTTAGAACAGTGCCAGAGGCAATGGTAGAGATCAGCTTCCAGCGTATCACACTTGAAACATTTACTTGAGGTGTACAGCCCCATTCTATGTCCCCTGAGAGGCGTCAGGTAGGCATTGTGTGCCACCTTGAGAGACATTTCAAAGTATCGGGATGCTGGAAGAAACTTATAGGAATCTGCAAGCACCCGCAGTATAGTATCGGGGTCAGGGTTGGTCCCCCC